>CACRXK020005424.1:0-28120 GCA_902702795.2 Paramuricea clavata
CCCCCCATTTCCCAACCCCCCCTCCCCATAAATAATGACCACTCCCTTATACAGTCAATGACAATGTATAATGAATACGCAGTCTAATTCCGTCTAAATAATATTGATGGTAATGCATAACATCAATTTATATATTGTATTACTATTATTGCATAGAATCTCAAAGATTTTCTCAATATTTATGTCTGAAATGTTTATATACTTGAAAACAACACTGTCTCGCTTCTGCCTCCACGTACTGTACCTCTGTATGAGTATGCCGTGAAAATAATATCGGCACTCAATTGAATGCCTAGAATCAAGATTTTTGACTCAATATTTACGTCTGATAAATATTGAGTCAAAATATTATCTATATTATACCGTCCAAATATTATCGGCACTTAATTGAATGCCCGTAATGCATAATATCAATTTATATATTGTGTAGATTTTCAAAGATTTACTCAATATTCACGTCTGAAATGTTTATATACTTGAAAACAACACTGTCTCGCTTCTGCCTACGTAATGTACCTCTGTATGTAAATGAGAATACCGTGAAAATAATATCGGCACTCAAATGAATGCCTAGATTCAAGATTTTCGATTCAATATTTACGTCTGAAATGTTTACACACTTGACTGCACTGTCTAGGCGATCTAGCTCCTTCCTAGCTCTGTATAATGAATATACCGTCTAAATATATCCGCACTCAATTGAATGCCCGTAATGGATAAGATCAATTTATATATTGCGTAGATTTTCAAAGATTCATTTACTCAATATTCACGTCTGAAATCTTTATACATCTGAAAACAACACTGTCACCCCTTCCTAGCATATCGTCACGCCATCGTGATCTACGGCTTGATAGCGCATGCGCATTTGCGCTACTAAAGAAAAAATCGGGTGTTCCGTGGTAAAGATCCTTTACACAACATGAGAAGCAAATGTTCTAAAATTTACAAAAAATTACAATAACGAAAGCGATTCCTCGAAATTTTTGTGAACTTGGCAAAAGGATAACAGAATATGTAAATAAGTTAACTGAAATTGCCTAAATAACTTTCAAAGTAGTGACTAAGCACAATAAATCACTACGAACATAAATCGTATACACCCCCCGGAAAGTTTACTCTATGACTGACTGACTGACTGATTCGTGTGAATTTGCCAGCCATCACAATAGTGTGAAGTGAAACTTCACACTAAAAATACCGTTGAGATGCCTGCAGGCTGCCTTTGAAGTTCTTGAACACCATTTTGCCATGCGCAATGTTAAAAATTAGCGCGGATTCAAAAAGCATGGGTTCTTGTGATTATTTTGATAGGTGAATTGTTAATTTTGGCACAATATTTGTTCTGTACATTGGGGGTTGACAATTTTAACTGTATGTGCAAAATGCGCAAATAGCGCAATGGTTTTAATAGCTGGTATCGTAATTGAATACGCTGCTGCGGCGAACCAGCGGTATCTCAGTGGAAGTATGCACGATAACGAGGCTAAAGGGTCAAAAAACACAAAACATGACCCTATAGCCTTGTCTCGATGTTAAAATAATGCAGATACCGCTGGTCCGTAGCATAGACGTATTCAATTACGATAACAGCTATTGTATGGCATTGGATGCTTGCAAGATTCATTTTAGTGTTTGTACTTTCTGGGATTGATGCAGCAAATGAATGGGAAGATCAACAGCGAAAGAGCGATAGAAATAATCGCTTGTCTGGAAATCCGTTCTTTGTAGTGGAAGTAAACAAGTATTAAGGTTATTTGAGTTGTTCTTTGCATATTTTATACTGTAATATAGTACTATGGTCGGCTTGTTATTGTTTGCATGCTACTACTACGTTATTTAGAACAATGGCAATGTTGAAATAAAGAATTGTTGGATTTTCAATTTCTTTTCAACCGATTAATGGACGATTTGTTTAAGGCCACCTTAATCAAAGAAGCATAAGGATAAAGGCGCTTATACGTACAGGTACTGTCATACTTGACCTGATAGAACAAGTGTTCCATCACTATAATGTTGGAACAGTCATTATCAATGAGAGCTAGGATAGTTAGCGCATGCTAAGGGCACTCCATCCTCTACAACTTTGTAGAATCCTTTCTCCAGTCGAAGTCCCTTCCTTTCAGCCGCCATATTAACATTGTTGTTATGACGCTCAAATGAAATATGAAACCAATAAACTGACAAAAATAGCGACAGCGTGTGCGCAAGATCAAAGACGCAAATGTCCAATTTAATAGGCTCATGTTTTGGCATGTGTATTGAAGGACGCATTACAACGCAAGTGCACAATTATCCAGGTGATCTTGATACGCGGAAAAGTACTGGCACTAGTTGTCAAATAGAAATCCATTTTATGATTAAAACAACTGAATATCTCCTGTAATATAATTTATTTTGATTCCATATTTTTGTCAGAGCTATAGTTCTCATAACCAAACATAATTACAAAATTTCAACTAGTTTCATAAAGAATAATGAAAGATATAATTGACTGAATACATCAAAATGGATTTCTATTCGGACAACCCTTTCTGAGCGCTGATTGGCTAAAATACGAACACGAGATCACCTGGATCATAATATCAATACAAATTATATTATATTAATTATATTATAAAATGAAAAAGGTCTGTAAAGATAATAATTTAATTAAATACATTTGTAGACTGATCTGTATGAAGCCAAAGAATGAACAAGTCAAACTCAATATATTACCAGCTTTAGCAATACAATGTGGAATTGTGATGTAATCGAGATCGGTATTGAATTATGACAAGTATATAAATTATTGTTAAGAAATTCACTAGTGATAGAGCTTTGCTGGACCTACGCTATTGCTCAGTTGCTTTGTTTGGTATATATAATGTAGCTATCTGTAAAGCCGTTGGTTGACTACCTCACAGGCACTCGTTGAGGGTTCGTCAACCCTGACCCTAACCCTCACTCATACCAACCCTAATGACATTAACGTAATATTGACATTATCCACAACGACCGTCATCCACAACAAACAAGCTTGGTAGTCGACTACGAGTGTTATCTTGTATACAGTGGCATAGGAAGCAACTTAAACTTGGAGGGGCATTCTGTCTTAAGGGCACTTTGTCTTAACAAAAGGGCATATTTTCCATTGTCTTAGCTGACAAAAAAGGGCACTTTGAAGAAAAGTTGGGGTCACTGGCCCCTGTCCCTCCTGCCGGTTCCTACTCCCCTGCTTATATATATATACATGTAAACAACTGTTATAAACCTGTATATATGAGTATAACATAAACCCAGCTCTAAATCATATTTCTTCGCACAGTACCTTATTGCCTACCCTGTGCATGTGGCGGCATATTTAAGGTTTGGACTTTGGGGTTCACTTAGCAGTTGCGCTTGCCTCGATACCGCAACTCTTAAAACTGCCAGATATGCATGTTACGCATTGCCGACCATGTCATCGCTGGAAATCGGACTGCAATCGTAAGCTGTTGATAAAAATTCCCTACTGGTACGTCATAATGTGACATCACAAATGACGATAGCATGACATAGGAGTTATGGTGGGAAATTCAAATGTGCTAAAAATGTCATTGTTAATGTATTAATGGGGACACTGCAACACGTAGTATATAGCCCAGCTTCATTGTAAACACTATTAGCGCATCTGCTCTAAAAATTGATGTAAATTTGGTTCAAGATTTCTATATTTTGAATATTTATAAAATTCGCATAAGATGGGATCTGGGCATAAGAGTCCATAAAAGGTAGTATTTACCTTTTAGGGAAGAAGCAAAGATGATAGTTTAATATGCGACGGTACGCGCGAAATTCGCATTCTGCAAGCTGATCATCGAACGTGATGCTTCATAATCCTAACTAGTTTCATTTATGATGGAGCCCGTTTTTGTTTCGAGAGATAAAGATTTCGGCATCAAAATAAAAAATAAGAATGGGATAGTGCATTACGTGGAAAAAGCTACATTTTTGATAGAATTGTTGAAACATGTTGACGCAGGTCAAGACAGTGGATTTCTATGCAAGATCTATCAAGAACTAGGAGAACAATCTATCTGACTGTTGTTCGTGCACATCTTGCTTATTCATCTCAGGTCTGGGCCCCTCAAACTGTGGAACTGATCAAAGACATAGAACGAATTCAACGGCGTGCTACTAAATACATACTTCAACTACCGCTGTCCTGACACTTACAAAGAACGACTTATCCAGACAGATTTACTTCCACTCTCCTACTGGCATGAATATTTGGACATGGTACTACTATTCAAACTTACTAACAACATGACTTACACAGAAAAAGCACTTTTACCGACAGTCAAAGAACCAGGAAGGTCAACAAGATCTAGCAGCCGAGTTGATGGCACCATTATGTTAGAGGAACAGCTGTGTCGAACTTCTACTTACGCTAGATCATACTTGGTTCGATCGAAAAGGGTGTGGAATGTTCTGCCAAAGGAAATACGAAGGAACACAATGTCTTTGTCTTCCTTCAAACACTTGTTGAAGGAATATTACCAGAGTGCTTTAAAATCAACTTATGACTCTGAAGATGCACCGACATGGAAGTCAATTTGTGTTAATTGTGGCTCTGCCCGTAGTCTTCTGTCTCTTCCTATGTGCTGTTTTTAATGTCTTTATAAAAAGGTACGTTTACGCGCTGCGATTTTTCGTGTGCGGTTTGTATTTTGGCGTATTAAAATTAGTGCTGGCGCCATAATTCATAAATTACTAATGTAGCCAGTTTACGCATGTTTATCATATGACATACGCCAGAGGGTGAATCGTATGCGGTGGATGGCGGTGTGTAAACGTAGCTTTAATGTTGTTAATGTCTGTATATGTTTGTATGTTTTGTTGGTAATTGTAATCGTTATTTATTGTTAGTTGATATTAAACTTGATGTATCATAATGGATCCGCAGTAAATGGCCGTAGCTGTTGTGGTTTCCAAGCCTGCATGTTGAGGCAAAATGTAATAAATTATAAATTATTATAAATTACTATTGTTCTTTGAGGGAGCAGCAAAGGTATGAGAATGATTTTTGAAGTTGAATATACATTCATATCCTAATAATGTATTTAATAGTATGTTCACAAATTATTCATATTGTTAAAAATAGCCATAAACAAGATGGATTTACATTTGGAGCCAATTTTTTTAAATGGCAACATTTTGGTTGATCATCGAAATGATGTCGTTAATTGAACAGGCTTTTTGGTATCCCTGCCTACTCTTTTTGATTGTATACAAAATGCTGAATTCTGCCATCATACGGCATGTTAAATCCACATAGTTTTTGTCATGAAAGTTTAGCCTTTGTCCCACTAAAACTTTTTTACATGTTTATGTGTCGGCATTTCAGTTGGCAGGCTAAATTCTGATATCTATTTTAATGCCTTCTGCTATATCCCTACCTAGCTTTCCGACTGTTAAAAACTGAATTCTACTATAGTGTATTACATTCACATAGTTCATGCATGTCATGTAAGTATAGACATTGTGTCAATGTGTATTAGTAATTTGTCATATGTATATATATACCTTCCCTTACATGCGTGCGTATCAGTATAACCTCAGGACGTATGCTAATGTGTCTGTGGCTTTTTCCGGCTTTAAAACTAAACATAAAACTACTGTTAATTTTATAGTTCTATAATTTCAGTCTTTTCATCCATGGCTGAAGTTTTAGCTGTGGGTACTGCATGAGGAATGGTTACAAATGGAAACAAGTTGCACCCAAATTAAACAGATTTAACACAATTTATACATATGCTGATATAAATTATATTAATTTACTAAATGTTTCGGTTAATGTTGCAGACTAATTTTGTTTCTCATGCGATAAATTTCAATACTTTATACTGCTTTTCAATGCAGAAGAATAAAATATCATGATACACGAATACATTAATTCAATCTAGGCAACACACCCAGCTACAATCCTGCATGGTAACGAATTAAAATTATTGCATGTGGAAGAGCACAGTAATCCGATATCCGACATAAAAACCAACATTGTGTCGTGCCAAGGGGGGGGGGGGTTGTTAAATTGTGTAAATTAGTATGTTTATATTTATATGAACCATGTCCTTGCAACTTGGTATTATAGTCACCAAGTGTCCTGATAGAATTTTGCCAGTTTGTAGCATCGGCTTACAGCTATAGTTTCATATTCCTTTTTCCCCTTCATTATTTTGTCCATGCAAAAATTAATGCATAACCATGTTCACAATGCTGCTCGGGTAATGAACCATTCATAACCTCTAGACATTTTTACTTGAACACAATATGAAGGTGAATATTAGTCATTATCATTTATATATTGTCAGTGACATATTTTACTGTTTCCATTTATCAGCAGAAGCACTTTGAACATTCCATATATTTGCAAACTTCATTTCTTTTACTTTAATAAAACCTATAATGACCGAAAACCTATAATGTTCTGTTTTTCCTTTTAAATAATACACACTATATCTTCGACATTTTAAGTCAGTTAATTGTCATTACTCATTAGCCATGCACATCAGATTTTGCGCTTTCAGTTAACCTTGCATATTGGCGCACGGTAACTCTTTGCCTTTCAATTTGTGGTTTTGATTTAACAACTGATTGTCTTGCCACACATGTACAGCTAAATGATGGCATTATTACCACATTAGTGCTTAGTAAAGTCTTGTAAATATATTTGCGTTCACCATACACACAGCGTAAATTTCCAAGGCCATAACCATGCATGACAGCAGATTTATCCCATACATAAATATGCGGGTATAAAACAATGAAAATGCGGTACTTAAATATACGGGTTATGTTAATGCGCCGTTAATGACTGCAATCGATATTCTTCGGTATTATCGGTATCATGTTTACGTTTGTATATTTAAACGTCATATCAAGCTTTTAATTCAAGTCTGTATATTTAAACGTTTGTATATTTAAACGTCATATCAAGCTTCAAATTATGTTAATGCGCCGTTAATGGCTGCAACTCCTAGTAGCTCCGTACAAATTCACTTTTTATATCTGACTGTGTCTATTTCTATGCTTATATCTTGCAAGAAGTGTTTACAAAATATCCAGAGAAATGTTTGTACCTGTTCGTGGAATCTGGAACGTGCTGACTTATTCAAGAAATACATTATTTCAACTACGAAACGTCTTGCTAAAGCACCGACATGGCCCACTGAATATGCCTTTGCCGACAAATATTTGGAATCATCTTAAAGATCTTGGTTTGATTCGACCATACAGAGGACTTCGTGGTGGATTGTATACAAAACGTACCTGTACGAATCATATTCCAACTATACATTCTCGAAGAAATTACTGTTTTAGATTCCCTGCAACTCAAACCAAAGTGATTAATCGAAGCAACCTATTAAATATTCAAATCGTAAATAGCTCAACAAAGCATGACTTTCCTACAATATTTCTAAGTAATACCCGATCTATGGTAAATAAAATTGATGAGATATGTGGTGCAATCTTAACGAATAAATGTGACATCGCAGTTATCACTGAAAGCTGGCTTTTATCACATATAACTGACAATTTAATCAGCATACCAGGTTTTTCAACAGTGCGCAAGGACAGAGCTTCGGAGCAACGAGGGGGAGGGCTATGTACTTACATCAACAAAGAACTAAATTTTATAGAATTAGACTATTTTTCTGATGTGCAAGTCGAAACACAATGGTTCTTACTCAAGCCATATATACTACCAAGGAATATTAACTCGATTATCATGGTCACAGTATACCACCCACCGCAAAATAATAACAACATTCTGCGAAACCATCTATTCCAATCCCTCGATATTGCCCTAACAAAATATCCAAATTCTGGTATTATTATCCTGGGCGACTTCAATCAATTTAAGCCGGGCAGTTTGTGCTCTTCATATAAATTGAAAAAACTTGTTTTAAGACCAACACGAGGAGCAAATATCTTAGATCAAATTTATTCCAACCTACATCGTAACTATTGTGAATCATTAATTCTCCCTCCTATCGGCAGTTCAGACTACTCATCTATAATATTAAAGCCAAAAGCATATTGTCCTACTACCCAACACACTACCCGTATTCTTAGAAGAGATTGCAGATTGGCCAATAAACAAGCGCTGACGATGGAATTATCGCGAACCGACTGGTCTTGTGTTCAACATTATACGACGTGCAACGAGAAGTTAACTTGTTTTAATGCAATTCTATCTAAGGCGATAGACTCTCACCTTCCTATGCGCAGCATTAAGCTGCACCCATCTGATAAACCATGGATAAATACTAACATTAAAAAGCTTATCGCCAAACGACAACGAGCATGGTTAACTGGCCATCCCTCTGCATACTCCTTCTACCGCAACAAAACTACTAAATTATGCAGGCAAGCTAGACGCACATATTTTAACTCAAAGATATTAAATACTAAGGACAGCAACCCTAAGAAGTGGTGGAAAAACATCAAAGCTTTGTCTGGATTTGCAAAGCCACCCTTACCCTCCTGCCTGTATCATGATGGTGAATTCAAGCGAGGTGCAGATTTAGCAGATTTAATTGCTGAATCTTTCAGCAAAGTATCAGATGATATTCCAGCACTGAGTTTTACAAAGTTACCAATTACTACAATTCCTAATGAGTTCATTCTCTCACCACAACAAGTCGAGTACGAATTGTCCAATATAAAAGTACATAAATCTGTTGGTCCGGATGCAATACCAAACTGGCTCCTTAAGTTTTGCGCATCTTTTCTTAGCAGTCCTATTTGTTCTATATTCAATTCTTCCATTGCTCAAGGTGCTTTCCCTAACACCTGGAAATGTGCGGACGTCATACCAATCTCTAAAGTACCTAATCCCAAATCTGCAGATGATGACTTACGACCAATTTCTCTTACATCTGTCCTTAGTAAAATACTGGAACGTTTTATTTATCATTGGCTCCTTTCCTCTATTCATCTGCACATCGATCCATATCAATATGGAAACATAAAGAACTGTTCGACAACTCACCAGCTCATTCATCTCATTCACCATTGGTTGGTTGAAACTGACAAACCTGGAAACCTAATTAGATCATGTATGATTGATTTCTCAAAAGCGTCATGACATTGATCAATGTGCCCCCCATATTGATAAATTGGTGTGCCAATTTTTTGCAAGATCGTCAACTTCGTGTAAAACTTGGAGAAATAAGATCTAATTGGAAACAGATTAAGGCCGGCGTACCTCAAGGAACCATCCTTTGTCCCCTGTTTTTCCTAGTGATGATCAACGACCTCACCACTACCACCACCACACACCCATTGTATAAGTACGTGGACGATTGCAGTACATATGAAGTGGTTTCCCGGCCAGCTTGTAATTCTACCCTTCAACTAGATATTAGTACAATCTGTGATTGGAGCAATACTAACAATATGCGGTTGAATGCCAAGAAAACCAAAGAATTTCGTGTATCCTTTTTACAATCTGAACCTGAATTTGATCATCTGACAATAAACGGTAGTCCGCTTGAAGTTGTTGATAGTTTCAAACTCCTGGGTATCACTCTAAGCAGTGATCTGTCCTGGAACATTCACGTTTCAAACATATCTGCTAAAGCAAGCAAGCGACTATATGCCCTACGAATCCTGAAACGCCATGGTGTTCCAGTAAAGAATCTAATTTCCATCTTCTGTTCATTCATTCGTCCAGTGCTTGAGTATGCATGTCAAGTTTGGCACTCTTCTCTGCCATTGATGTTATCAGATCAAATCGAACACACCCAAAAACGAGCTTTAAAGATTGTGTTCCCACTCCATTCATACGCTGAAGCCCTTGATAAAGCAAAACTAAAAACACTTCAAGAACGAAGAGAAATTCAGTGTCTGTCCTTGTATCAATCTATTTTAAAAGATGACAATAAACTAAACAATCTTCTCCCAAGTCCTATTACACATAAGTATAGTTTAAGGAATCCAAGGAAATATCCTCTATTTAAATGTAGGACTGAACGTTTTAGAAATAGTTTTATTCCGTACTGTGTTGCAAAGTGGGATTCTCTGGGTAGTTAGTAAACTTACATGCGTGAAGACAGTGTAGTATATAGTAAAGTATTATCATCGAACATATTTTTTAAATAGTTGTATTCCAAATTACGTATTTTTAATCATATAGTATTATGTAATTTCAAGTTTTTCAGATTGTCAATCATTTGATAGCAACCTGCCATTTGAAAATTTCAATAAATTCAATTAAAAAAATAAATTCAATTAAAACAATGAAAATCTGGACAATTTTTGCGGAAATTTTATATACACCATGCAAATATAGTTCTGGCATAGTATAGTATCTAGTTATAGTAGTCGCTGTTGCACAATTAATGAATTAATTACTCTCATGTTTTTTTAGAATATGCTACTTTAGATTGCAAAAAGTAATGAACAGAGGAACTGCAAGATTTCTGGAAGAACTTATTAAATCTTTTGGATCAGGTGTCCTGACTTGCATTTTGGAGCCACAAGAGTTCCAGTTTCTTGAAATGGCTTGTGAAAAATTATTTCAGGTAAAAATCTCCTCCCCCCCCCCCTCCCCCGCTTTTGTAGTGCTTTCGTAGCACTTTTCCCGATTTTCATAGCACTTTTTCCAATGCTTCACCACGAAGATTCCTAGCCTCCTCCGTAGGCATCTCTCCCTGTGCAGGTAACCCAATAAGAACATCAGTTATTTGAATAACTAAATTATCTAAGTTCTCGATGATTAAGAGATGCCTGCGGAGGAGGCTAGAAGATTTCCGACAACATTGACAATTTTCCGACGGGTCTCAACAATAGGGGGGGCCATGCCCCCGGACATGGCGCCACTGTATTTATACAACAGGGTGAAACTGCAATTATTGAAGATGCAGAAATTTACACAACAACAACAGCAGCAACACCAATAACAATAATAATAAGTATTTCCAACAAGTAGCTCTTCATCTGTAAAAATATATATATATCTCATTAACGCCCAATGCGCCCGTATGCGCCCTGAGATTGACAAGTGGGTAACGGACAATGCGCCCGAATGCGCCCTGGCATGACACCTTAACTTGCGGGCATGATATTTGAGCATGTGTTTATCGGGTTGCCTAGCAACGGATACGAAAATAGAACGTGAAATTCGAGCTTTTCAACGGTGTATCATGTAAGAAAATCGGTCAGAAACTCGCAAAGTTTTTCAAGTTTAAAATCTTAGTTTTCCAAAAATAATGAATAATGGCGATTCTGTTACAAAGAAAGATTTTACAGCAAGTTTTAAAAGCAAGAAAAGAAGAGGTTTCTGAATCAACTACAACGAAAATTTGGCATGAAAGAAAAGCGAATGTATTGACGTTTTGGGGCCAAGTTTTTCTGTGAACCATGCGCGAGATTTTCAGCCAAAAAGATGAGGATTTCTCCAAACTTTATTAAAAATAGAAGTCGGAAATCACAAGAAAGATGAACACGGAACACAAGTGAGCAAATACGATTTTTTAAAGGGTATTTTTGAGTAGAAATATGCGATCAAACACTCACAAAATTCGACTGCATTAATGTTGGTTGAATCTAGTTTAAAGTTATCTTTTTAGACGAACTGTTTATGCAAATTTGGGCACAATTTCTACTGTTTTCTTAACCCCATTGTTGGTCTTCTTGTTCAAGTTGTTATTTTAGCTAAAGTATGTTTCAAACGACACCAGATGAAATTATTGTGTGCGTACGTGCCCTATTTGGCAAGAATACTTCGAGTATTAAATTACACTAAGTAAGTAGGGTACTCCAAAATCACTGTTATATCTATTTTCATCAATTTAGTCTTAAAATGACAACTCGTTTCAGACATATTGAGGTTTGAAATAAGTGTATTGAATTAATGCGCTTGCTTGCCGCGTGCGAATTCTCAAAAAGTCCGCACTTGAGTTCTAAAGCTTTTAAAATGCTTTTTGTATTGGGTTTTATATCCCCATAAAACTTTAAATCGATAAGGCAGATAGTAATGTTGATCCAACCTCATTTTCTAGTAACTACATGTTGAATCAGAAGGAAAAGTTATCAAAATTTGGTCGCGACGGTTGTTTGCCGTTGTTGTTGCTTCTCTCTGAAATGGCTTCCTTTGCGGGAAGCCATGAAACTGAAGTCCCAACAAAAACATAATTTAGCCGTCCTTTCGGGCCCATTGCTCGCTTATTTATCATGAAATCGTTTCACTAGAACATTTTTAATAATGCCTGTGGGAAACTTTGTAATTTTCTGAACTAAAAGTTTATGGTTTTGAGGTGTTTATTTTATAAAATAGCACGCGCGACAAAATGGCACTAATGTGGTTTCTCATGTCTGACAAACAACCAAAGATGAAAGTCCTTATTTCACCCTTTTATAGCTATGTTGAATACCTGACTATTATATTAGGTTATCTTTATAGGTTATCGTTAGCGCGCAAAATAATTTTGGCTAAAAACCGTTTCTTTCCAAACAGAAACATGAAAAAATTGAGCTAAAAGGCTTACCTGATGTATGTTTAAAATGTTTTTCTCTTTATGGTGTTTTTCAGTGCTTTGAGTAGAGAAGTGAATAACTTTTGGTTTTGTCACCGCACTTTGCCTTTGAAAATGTCGGCTGTCATTGTCTGTGTTAAAAACACCTCAGAAAATTCCTATTTTCTCACCTTCCCATCCTTGGTTTATATTGAAAACAAATAGATTCTAGTACCGTATGTCCTTTTAAATATATTTGAGGTAATTAAAAACTCCAAAGATGTACACGCACTGTGTTTTGGCTTGCACACTTTGTTGAATTTTAACACTTAGTTACTGTTCTAAATTTCATGTTGTAAACATCTTGCCCAAAAAAGCAAAGGAGTATTTTTATAATTTTTGATCATTTTCTAATTCATATCCCAATAGATGAAAATTGGTTATAATATAGATATGTACTAATTTAGTAAATAATTTTTTTTTTGGTTTTTATATAAATATATGGAGATATTGCCCCTTTAGGTGATGAGTGACATGAAAAAAATAGTGTCACTGGTTTAAAAATAAAAATTCTCATTGAAAAAACTAATGATATATATAGGTATGCAAGTTCATTTAAACTAAATTTGGTCAATCATATATTAATAATATTTGGTTGAAAAGACCAGATTTTTTCATGCAACTGTTTCTGAGATATTGCCATTTTGGTGAAAGCTCTTGAATTCAGTCACGTATTTGCCATATTGCTTGCACGTTAGGGGGGTAGAAACATTGTAACAGCTTGTGCGTTAATGAGATATATTTTGATAATCAGCTATTTTTATATATCACATACTCCGGAATTCTGGTTTTCTATGGAATACAGATCCTTGTAACAATTTTGCTGGTATACTTGTATAGCAATAATTCATAAACTCTTTTTTGACATCACATATCCGCAATTATCATGCATGCATACTGGTGCAATGTTTGATCATGGATAATAAAATAAATGGATAGGAAACTAGCTTACGTGACCTAATGTTTTCAATGGGCTGATGGCGTGATTGGATGTTGAAACCTAGTTGCAAACCAAATTCTCAAAAACGGCATGTTTAGCAATAATACAGCAAAACATTTCAGTCAAAGAGCAAATAAATATAACTACGCCATTCTACGATGAAATCACTAAGTATTCCCAGTCAATTTGAGCAAATATTTCAAGCACTGAACAGTGAAAAATGCATTGCAAATTTCGTTAAAATTGGCGACGCCAAATTTGTAGCTACAAATGTAAAAAAATACAAAACAAAGACGAAAAACATTCACCTTGAATACGTTGTCGTGGCTTAGGCATGTTTTTAAAACAATTAGACCAGTTTATGCTTCAATATTACTCTTTTAAAGTGGAAAATACAGGGAAACAAAAATGCAGAGAACTTTGGCAATACATGTGACATCACAGATTGCAACTAAATTTAGACTCTGACATCAGGAAGTTTCCTATCCAGTTATTTTACAATCCATGGTTTAACTGACTCTAATAAACTTCACTTATACATATGTCCGAATGTTTAGATGACAATTGCTTACTTTATATATTACATAATTATTTTATAGAAAATGCCGTATTGCAAACACAAACGACACCTACAAGGCAGCAGTGCACATCGGTCGTCAACCGGATAGTCATGTTTGGGTGCTTGGAAACGACATACAAGTTACGGGTGACGGAAATCTCGCTAATGAAGAGAACACTTCATATGTTTACATAAAAAGTATTCTTGAGGGGATGATTCAATCCTGGGAAACAGCAGCAACTTGCCATCAATCATGCTTCCCAGGACGTTGTTAAATCATTAATTGCTACTCTACACCACAATGGAATGGCGGGAATTTTTACCATCGGTATGTCCATCTCCATTGCATTCAATCTCCGACTGGGACATAAGATATTATAAAGTATAGACGTTGTCATGTACTGCTCAGATGGACATTTACTCGTCCGTCACTAAACATTACGATTAAGTCTTCTTATAATATATTTAATTTTCCTTATATATAGCTGCGATGTTAATGGGATTACATTATGAAATGATTATCAAACTTATGAAATACTGCCCAACGCCTATTGTATGTTAAAAAAACAGACTTGGGAAAACGACATCTGCCCGAGCTGCCCTTTCTTTAATTGGTAACACTGCCAATTTCTATTCCTCTGTGAAAGAAAGGTTTATACCTCACCTTTGCAGTCGCTCAACCCTGCCACCCGTTCTGGACGGGAAGGATCCAAGATCCTTGGAGATGCGGTCTTATCCATATTTAATAATGGAAAAGATGGCACATGCATTTTCGAAAAGGGACCTAAAACTCTCCCAATATTTACTGTAAATTGTGAGGTTCTGGATGGTCTTAACCTGGATTCAACGTAAGCCAATTATACTATATTATAATCTAATTACATTGTATATGTCATTGTTGGTATAACTTTGCAGTGAAGCGTAACGTTTACCACTAATTGATAAATAATTCTTATTATTATCTTTTCTATAATGACGTTACAAATACTTTTTTGGCCAGGAAGCAACGTCATCTTTATAATAATGCGAACGATATAATCCAGGCTAAAATGTTATGACATAATCATCGGAAAGATGTATTCTTGTGTGTATCACTTACTGCATCATATAGGGCTCTTTTTACAAGCAAATAAACCTATTACTTTTTAAAGCATGCATTTGTAATAGAATTATCACACAAAAGCACAGTTAAGGATAGGTTTTATGCCATACAATCTACCAGTGTATCAGAAGTTTGACACTGAAGTTTACTGTTTACTATTTCTTCAATTTATGTAGAGTGTTTGGACGACTCGTGCTGATTCCATTTATAGAAGGAAAGAGATGTCCCAATGGAGTAGTAGATGCCCCAAAGGGCGGAGCATGATTGCAAAAATATGCTAGATCGAGCTTCGAGCGCAGTTGGAACAATGATTTGTGTGTCTGAGGATGTAGAGTACATTGCCAAACACCTGCCAAATCCATTCGCTCAGAAATGGTACAAGATGTCAGCAATGGTACAAGATTTAGACGACAAATGCATGAAGAATTATGCTATTTTGATTGGTTTTGCTGAAAAGCACAAGTATATGCGAATAAACTACAAAACCACCTTTACGTTGCACTATGAATTGTATCCGGCATTGCGCACTCTCACAATTAAATTCATCTCATTCATGCAATTTATTTGTCAGGTTATTGAACTGGCAGATGTAGGATTGGATGCTAATTCAGCGTACTCTCTTTTCGTCGATGTGATAATTCCGCACGGGCTAAACAAGTACCAGACGGAGGATGCGAATGAAGGTTCCGTACCAATTTCAGCACCAGAGTCTGGCGAACCGCTTGTTATCAATCTTATTATCGTCAGGTGTATAAGAGAGTATGGACTTACAATACCAAAGGTAATTGAGACTGTAATTTTTACTTATAGGGATATTAATATCAGTGCCGGATTAACCATATGGCAAAAGTGGCATATGCCACGGGCCCCACGCTTTTGAGGACCCCATGCTTACTCTTTTCGATTAGTGAACCATGGTTATGATTAACTTGAACCATGGTTATGATTGTTTTGAATTAGGTTGAATGATTACACCAATGACATTCAAGTTGAATGGTTATGCCGAAGACAGTCAACTGCATAACCATCCAATTCAAGTTGAATGGTTATGCTGAAGAAAGTCAATGGCACAGCCATCCAAGTTGAATAGTTATCAGTGGCCGGGGGGTATGGGGGCCATGCCAAATTTGTTATATTGTCGGAATCTTTGCGTGGTCAAGCATACTTGCATATACAAGCTGGAATTTTACTTCTCTTTGTTGTTTGACAATGCGAAACATTTAAAGTTTGTTCGTTCATTGCAACCAGGTATATCAATCATGTTTCGCTCGCTACTCTGGTTTAAATAAATTATTACAAAGCCCAGTCGAATTGTAATGAAGACCTAACGTTTCGACACTCCAGTCTAGTGTCTTCATCAGGGGTGATCTAAAATTGCAATTGTGGCTTCTTAAATACCCAAGGGATGACGTCACCTGCCAATGAGATGCATATATTCCTCTGGCAAATAGGCACCGTCATCCCTGTTCAAAGCATGATTTCTCATATTTATATCACGCTTCTAGGCAAAGTCTTTGACCGTAGCGATTGTTTGTGGTAATTACTTTAGAATTTTCCCACGCAATCTTGTGTTTGGTGTAACGTACATGTTTGGCTAAAGCTGATTTTCCCTTGTCTAAAGTTGAAACAGCTTTTTGATGTTCTTTTAGCCATGTACCAAACTGGCATTTAGACTGACCCAAATTCTCTTTCTCACAATCACCACATGGTATAGAATATACAGCATGAGTTTTCTGATTTGTTTTAACTCAATTCGATCCGCCAATATTAATTTCCGACGTATATGACGGGAAGATTAAATATTAAACAACTTCGCGAGTATTTGCAGTAGACATACGAAAATACCACCAAAAAATTCCGCTTGATCGATACTATATATTCGGAAATATTCATATAATTTTATTGTTTCTCGCTCAATTTCAAGCGAATTTCTTACCTTGAAATGATCAATGCGGTGAAATTTTTGCAAATGACACATCAATTTTGCTGTTGCATTTTGAATGTTCTGCCTGATTCAAATGCTCGTCTTTTTGCTTCTTTTCAACGTATAAAATAACAAATATACCAAAAGAACCGCCATCTTCCATTCTATAGCTCGGAGCAGTCTCGGGAAATTGCAAAATAATCTAAGCCTATTATGGCAATTCTCGTGTTCGGCCAACTTCGGACGCCAAATTCTTGGTAAAGCATTACAGTTTCCTGGTAAAAGACTGCAGGAATCACTTCCAGAGTGTTTGTTTACCCTAGATACGGATTTTGATTGGCTTAGGCAGAAAAACAAATCTTTTAGAGCAATTTTCCTGATTATCGCGCACGGGAACGCACGAGCGTTGAAATGTATTGTGTTGTAGTTTTGTTTGAATCGCATTCTGAAGACGTTTTTGGCTTTATTTTGCAAACTGATAGTGCTAGTAATGATGGAATGTCTTCGTATGAAGACAAGTATCTCAACCTGGCATTGGGAGTCGTGTCTGGAGTTTCAAGGCAAGTATTTGTATCATTTCTAGACAATTTCTATTTCAATGTTTTGCCGTTGCCATGGCGTTGTAAATTTATTTGTATTTAGTATAGCTTCACTAGTACGACCAAGTATGTCCTCATATCGCTTTTTTGTGTTGAAATAATCGTTTCATACTGAAATTGACAAATATAAATGGTATTTATTTATATTGTTGACGAAAATTTATGGTGTTTTAGGCATAAAAATCTCTGATTCCTAGGCGAAGTAAAATGAGCCTTGAGCACATGTTTGGTTGTTTGTTACATACATAATAGCCAAGTATTCATACTTATATCTTACTAGTTGGCTCTTATTATAATTTTAAGTGGCACCATGTCTATAAAAGTTTTTATTTGCACTGATGAATATATTGATCCTGTTCCTATCTGCTGTTCCTGTTTCATAGCCTCAGGGAAGTAGAGTTCCCCACTCACCAACCCAGAGGGAAGGTAGGGGGATGAGTAGAGGTAGAGGGAAGCCCAGCCATTAGGACCTAAGGTTTCGAAAGCTCCCTGTCTAGCATCCCCACTAGGCCCCATAGTACATGACAGATATGATGATCCTGACGCCAGGAATGTTCTCCCAGATTTTGCTCCTCACTGACATGTCTGGGATCCATTTCGATCATCTGTGAGCTTGAGTTCATTCGGCTCAATGAACTGTGAGCTTGAGTTCATTCGACTCTTTTTTACTAAGGGAATGCTTCAGGAGGTAGTTTCCTGGCCATACCAATACATATGCCCACATACAAATAACTCAAAAGTTATCCCCATATACTAATAAAAAAGGGTCTTGCAGTCCACCAACCTTGAGAGGTTGATTGCCTTTTAGTATAATATGCAGGTTTGCTAAAGGTCGACAGTGAGATTGAAAATTATTGGAGTGTAAAAACCTTATATCATGGTCTGTGGGCAATAGACATAATTTCTCGGGTTAGGTACGTACAAAGCGCTTATGGCGTTTGTGAATATGGTAGATCCTGTACTAAAGACTACAGCAATAAACTGCATCAACAACTGTATCAGCCGTCACAGAATATTGTTGTTGCAGACAAACACACTGTCAAATCAAGAAATAGGTTGGGGGTTAGTTCATGAAAGCTAGATGAACTACTATGTGGGGAATAAATCTGTGGGTTGCTGCAGACAATCCTAATGGTTATATTGCGACTTGAAATTTATACAGGAAGAAGTCCAGATATTCATCTCAACAGATTTGGGTATGACGTGGTGATCTGATATCAGTTTGGTTACAGTCTTAGGTCTGTTGTAGTACAATATAAAGGAAATATTTTCACCACATAATCCAATTATGTGCTTTGGCAAACATTACTGCTTTAGCAAACATTACTGCCTTGGAAAACATTACTTTTTTATAACTACTAATTATGATGATGCCAGCCCAACAACACTTGGTCATGCTATTTGCAAATATTTTCATGTTCTAGATTGTGAAAACAATCAATTTCTAAACAAATGAGTAGTGATTATGTCAAATTTGAATAGCATGACCAAATTTTGAGGCTGGTTATGCCACTAATAACTAAAGTCAATGGTGTAATGATTATCTAAGAATGTATGTAGTAATTGTAGAAATAAAGACATTTTGCTAATCATGAGTTGAGTGTTCTTTTGTGGGTATCACAGACTTATTTTGGTGCCATACTATCTTTGGAGAGTAAGAAATATTGGAAATTTGTATTGATAACATGTTGCAGCAATAAAAAAGGACCTTTGATAAAGGTATTTGTTTCATGTGAGCACAAAATGTAAATTTTACTCCACTACCTAGTTTATATAAAAATTCAATAAAAATATTTCTATTTATGCTACATGCATGAAACTTCAGGTACTTGTAGATCATAACCGTGTCTTTCAGTCATATTCATAAAATTTTTTGACATATTTGAAATTTGAACCGCTAAATACATTTATGCATAATTGCAACATTTTTTTCTATCATAATTTATGCAAATATATGCGAGTAAATCGTTAACCAAGCTCCGGATGAAATTGAAATTGGTATCGTTGGAAAGCAGAAGTCCTCCTCTTTCGAATGATGCAATTTCTGTTTCCGTGCGATGTATAGTTTGAGAGATATAAGCGTTTGAAACAACACCACTCGAAATTGCTACTTTTCGACCGGATGAGAATGAGTTAACAGGATCTTCTGGCTTTGCGAAAATATGGCCTAAAGTCAAATAGCGTTTTAAGGCAACCTTAATATTACAATTAACATAACCCTTAACAGAGGTATCACCCTCGGAGTTATTTTGGTTCCTACAAACAGGTGATCTTAGGCAATCATTAAGAAAACGTTTTGGGTAATCGCTTTCCCCTAAAATATTTATAACATATTCACGTTCATTAGCTTCAGGCAAGGATTCAGCTCTTTGAACCAAAGTTCTTGCTACGGATCTCTTATGGCTTACTGGGTGATGAGAGTCGTATGACAAGTATTTGTATGTGTGTGTGGGTTTGCGATAAACATCAGTCTCTAACTTCCCTTCGACAGTTCTGTGCACATTCAAATCTAAAAAAGCTAAATGTCCATTTATCTCACATTCTACCATGAATTGGATGGACGGCTTCAATAGAATTTAAATGTTGCAGCAGGCTGTTTCAACTTTAAGCAAGGGAAAATCAGCTTTAGCCGAACATGTATGTTTCACCAAACACGAGATTGCATGGGAAAACTCTAAAGTAATTACCACAAACAATCACTATGAAATAAGCCTCGAATGAAAATGTTGAATGTTTTCACGAATATTTTGCTGTTGCCTATCGCGCACCTGATCCTATAGCTTTTTTTAAAAAGTTCTTGCACGGGTCATGACAAAAATAAGCCATCTTGAATATCAGTGATACCCGCACTATAACCACAATGCAAGCGCTATGAAAACGTAACAAGAGGAATCCTCAATTGTTATCCTTGGCTTGCATATTTATTATTATTGAACAGTTGCATATTTTTTTAGGGAACAATTGCTGTCACTTTTTTTCGGATTCTCATAGATTACTAAGACATCATGCACCAAAATTTTAAATCATGCTCGCTATGCCTATACGTATAGCATACATGCACTGTCACATTTATGGATTTAATTGTCATATTGCAGCATTCGATATACAATCAAAGGAACAATACAGTAATGAATCTGCAAGTGTCCAGCCATCTACATCTACTACTAGTGTCCAGCCATTGACGTCTACTAGTGTCCAGCCATCGAAGTCTACCTGTGTCCAGCCATAGATGTCTACTAGTGTCCAGCCATCGACGTCTACTAGTGTCCAGCCATCGAAGTCTACCTGTGTCCAGTCGTCGATGTCTAATAGTGTCCAGCCATCGAAGTCTACATGTGTCCAGCCATCGACATCAACTAGTGTCCAGTCATCGACGTCAACTAGTGTCCAGCCATCGACGTCAACTAGTGTCCAGTCATCGAAGTCTACCTGTGTCCAGCCATTGAAGTCTACCTATGTCCAGCCATCGAAGTCTACCTGTGTCCAGCCATCGATGTCTACTAGTGTCCAGCCATCGACGTCTACTAGTGTCCAGCCATCTAAGTCTATCTGTGTCCAGTTGTCGACGTCTAATAGTGTCCAGCCATCGAAGTCTACATGTGTCCAGCCATTGACATCAACTAGTGTCCAGTCATCGACATCAACTAGTGTCCAGTCATCGACGTCAACTAGTGTCCAGCCATCAAAGTCTACCTGTTAATATCATACACTGTTAATAGTTTTAGCTTAAGAAATAATGGCTTAGTATGATCCTTATATCCTACATTAGCAATTATTCGGATGGTGCGTTTTTGATGTTTTAATATCTTTTCAAGATTGATACTGTAAGTGTTTGCCCAGATTATGTTGCAATTTTGAATATATGGTAGTACCAAAGAACAGTATAGAGTTCGCAGAGCAGTGGCCGAAATTAGTGATTTTATTTTGTTTATGGCTCCAATGGACTTAGAAATTTTTAGAGAAATTATATTAATATGAGGTTTCCAATCTAGATGTTCATGAATATGAATGCCAAGAAATGTTAAAGAACTAACTTGTACTATAATTTGATTATCAATCGTAATATCAATATTTTTTGTATAACGTTTGGTCCTCGAACAGAGAATCATACTTTTTGTTTTTTGAGATTTAATGACAACTTATTTGCTTTAAACCATATGGACAATTTTTCAAGCTCTATGTTAACCGATTGTAGTAGTTGGTCAAGATCTTTGCCTGAATAAAAAATACTAGTATCATCAGCAAATAATATTATCTTTAATAAGGGAGAGCAGTTCGATATATCATTTATATAAATAATAACCCTTACCAAACTGACAGATATGTGGCGGATATATGTCACAGTTCTGTAATATTTCTGCAAAATATATGTACGAAAGTATCTGTCACATATCTGCAACATATGGGAATTTGGCCCCATAACATATCTGTCACAGTTATGTGACAGATATCTGTCACAGTTATGTGACAGATATCTATCATATATCTGCAACATATAGGAATTTGGACCAATAACATATCTGTCACAGTTATGTGACAGTATAGTTTCCCTACAGATAAAATTATCTGTATATTATGATGTTTGTGATGTTACTCTGAGTGTATATCCACACCGGGCGAGCTTGAAAAATATACCCGCCACAGTGGATATCGAACCTACAACCTTTGGAATACTAGCCCAATACTCTGTCAACTGAGCTACGTGGTCAGGTTAGTTACGCGGTCAATATCTGTATATTATCTATCAAACAGAAATGTCACATAACTGCCACCAAGTGAGATTTATTTCTTGTATAAAACTAGTTCCTCATACTTCTGCAACATCAAGTTGCTGCAACTGTACCTCTGTCATGTTCACTTGAAGCCGTAATAATTTACAAAGAAATACTAGATCAGAATATTAAATGTATTTATTAGTAAATATATAATTATAGGTTACACATATAGATAAATTTAAGACTGCACAATCAATTTTTCTCCAAGGGCCAGTTCATGAGTTCAAGGCTGGATTAACTTAACCCTTGGTTAACCTAAAATTCAAAGCAAACTACCTGACAGCTTGTCTATAAATTTGGAAATATTTCTTCAGAGATCTTATCTGGATCGATAGGAGTTTTCTTCTCTGAAGTTTTGAAATAAACAGACGTGTAGAAATACACAAACTAAACGGAAACGTTCCACATTCTATTGTAATATATTTTAAAATTAAACACTACCACACTAGTTTTTTTGTATAAACTGTAGACATCACATCGGTTAAATAAATCTTCTTGGAGAGTCCATAGAGAGACACTTGGTTATCTTTTACGTTGAAACCTGGAATGATAACCCCTTCTCCTGCAACAGGAACACCTTTGTTCGTGATACACACATAAAACAGCAGGCTAAATTTTAATCCAGGGTTGGCGCTAGTCCAGCATTGAACAACCCCTGGGGCAGAATTACACCTTGCTATAACCTACACTTATTTAAAATTTCCTAATATTATATAATTATATTTATATACATGGCCAGAAATATTAATCTAATGATCGAGTAGTCATTAATTGTTAATGTCAAGTCTCACTCAGCTGGTTTGCTTTTAGTTCAAGCCCCACAGCATATTTGTCCTGTACCATGTACCGCATAGCAGCTGTCTTTCCATAGACTGCATCATCCAGAACAAGAGCTGAGAAAATAGGAATTGATAAAATCAGATTTATTTAATATGTTTTAGATTTTAATTGGCATTGAGACAGCAAGAATAATCTAGATAGTGTTAGGCCAAATAGGGGATGCCCTTAGGGTAGCCATGTCTAATGGGTTACCAGGTATATCTTGACTTAATTAACCATCTACTAGGTTACATTTGATTTAATACAATTTTTGTAAAGTATATTACAGGATACATTAGGGCTCACTAATGAGTTAGACCAAAGAAATCACCGACCCTAATCTCTTTATCTGAAGTTTGCAAAGAGTTGGAACAAGTTTTGATACCCAGTTCATGGCATTAGTTTTTTACTATATAATACTTTTGTTTGTGGAAACACCATGTAACCACATATTATGGTGTTTTCACAAACAAAAGTATTATATGTTTTATCGCCATGGAAACCTACAAAGAAAGTATAACCCTGTTTGTTTCAAAGTTGATGTAATATTTAACGAATGTTTGTGTCATCTGTGCTGCTGCAATTGATGTAGAATATCATTGTCATTCATGAACATTAATAAAAAAAAATTTACAAGAAAAAAAGAAAACCCTGCCTAAATTTTTGCATATGAGAAATAGAAACCCAGGCATTTCTTTGTTTGGACTTAGTATGAAGCATGGAATGATATGTAAAATTGTTTGGTATCAGACAGAGTAAATTAACAAGACAAAATGGTATCAGACAGAGTAAATTAACAAGAGTAAATTAATTTAACAAGACAGAGCACATTAAGACAAATGGCAGGTCAATGGGTCCAGCCACAGCCCTCCCACTGCATCATTGCAGGCCAATGGACAGCTCTACATGTACCATACTGTAATGACTCATGCATGACATGACAGAAAATTGACTATTGCATACTGACCCTTCATACTTCTGGCATAATGGCTGCATTTGGAGGTACACTTAGGATTCATGTGTAATTATGTTGTTACTAGTTACTAAATTTTTGTAGAGACTGTTTATAAGATCAAAACTGATTTGTCTGGCCTGGGTGGCCAGCTTAGCTGAGCCAGTTTGTCATTTTCTTCATAGAAAGCACTATTTATTCTTGTTAATTCTTACCTTACAACATCGGTTTATCAACTCAATCCAGATCTGACTGTTGAGACTTGAGAACAATATTTGGAGCCGGGCTACAGTATAACCCAGTTCCAATATTAATCTGAAATATATATAAAGAGAACATTTGAAGCATTGTCTCAGCGCTTGTACATCTTCCAGCTTTTACAAACATATCATTTTATACAACTGAAGCTCATTAATAAAGAGCAGATGCAAGACTCTCCCCTTGTCAAGTAAAATTTCTGAAGCAACACAGTTGCAGCTTAATGGGTTAAAAGGTTAGATGGAAAACACGGAGTCGGAGTCAGAGCCCCGGAGTCGGAGTCCCAGAGTCTGACGTCATAAAAATATGGAAAACACGGAGTCATATGGAAAACACGGAGTCTGACGTCAGAGAAAAATATGGAAAACACGGAGTCATATGGAAAACACGGAGTCTGACGTCAGAGTCTGACGTATTGTCAGCGTGAAATATGGAAAATAGTAATTAAATAATATATAATTTATGCAAATATAAACAAACGGACGAATTTATAATATAACGAATTGGAAATTTTCTGCACTAATTCTGGTATTTCTCTAAAATGTCGTGAAAATATGGATTATTTATTTTTGAATAGAATCAAGCAAATAATATTGTTTCTCTTGTCATGTGACTTCTTCAGTTGTACAATATTTGAAGTGATTTTAATGTGGATTTTGTTCACCTTGTATGGTATGTTGATAAAAATATAGTTTATATACTTAATACTGCTAGAATATTTCATAGTCGATTTACATGTAATATTTATAACACACAAAATCTTGACACAAAGCAGATATGCTGCTTGGAAACAGCGTTGTTATTTAGGCCACATAAAATAAATATAGAAATTTTGTATTTCATAAAGTATTACAATGCTTTTGAAAGGGATAATTTTAAGTGAAACCCACGTACTGTTGTGGACTTAAAATAAAATTGTGAACTGATGATGCAGAACCACTGGGATAGGGATATTGCTAGGAATACTGCTAGGAATACTGCTAGGGATTGTGGCGCACTAAATTTACTGTTTTCATAGATTTTTGTCCAAGCAATTAAGTTATAAAGAACAGAATAATAGTGTTGCCACATTCATGTAGTTCTATAGGCAAATGGTTGATTTGTCAAATATCTAGCTATTATGATTGTTTCATTATAAACACTGGAATGCTCATACTGCATGGATGGTTGTACAATAAGCAAAATTTGCCTTAGTAAAGTAAGCCACTAAAGCCAGTATCTCGGCTGGCTTGCATTACATATAAACATCCCCTATAATCCTACTATAGTTGGAAAAAATTAAGAAGTAAATTTCCCTTCAATATATGCAATTTGTAGTTATAGTTGTATATATAAGGCACAAAAATGGCTGAAATAGTTTAAAATTCAATAAAATGTCATTGTGTTGACATGAAAATATTCTACCAACTGTTTTTGTAGCCATAGGTGTTAATTTAAACCATGCAATTAATGCTCAATATATCTTACATAGACAAGTCTATGCCACTACACCACTACAAATCTGCATTCATAGTTCATACGATTGAGCATCCCATGGTTTAAATTAACACCTATGGCTACAAAAACAGAATATTTTCATGTCAACACAATGACATTGTATTGAATGTTAAACTATTTCAGCCATTTTTGTGCCTATATATACAACTAACTACAAATTGCATATATTGAAGGGAAATATATTTCATTCTAGATTTGTTTTACTTCTTAATTTTTTCCAACTATTGTAGGATTATAGGGGATGTTTTATATGTAATGCAAGCCAGCCTAGATACTGGCTTACTAAATTTACTAAGGGCCTGTTTATATGGAAGCCGGGCTGGCCCGCTAAGCGAGACAGCCCGGTAAGCGAGATCTCGCTGTGTAGTTATTTTTATAGTAAAAATTATTGTGCGTTTATATGGACTCACTTGAAAGAGGCGAGATCTCGCTTACCGGGATGGAAATTTCTCCATATAAACACTCACAAGCAGGCTAGGCTGGTTGCCGGGATGAAAGTTCAAAGATACCGCCGCAAGCTATTTTTAACAACTGTCAAAACAATACAATGTAACAAAATTGTCCCGGCAAGCGGGATGAAATTTTCTCATATAAACACGAGAGAAATCAGTCATCCCGCTTACCGGGCTGTCTTGCTAAGCGGGCCAGCCCGGCTTCCATATAAACAGGCCCTAAGACAAATTTTGCTTATTGTACAACCATCCAGTATGAGCATGCATTCCAGTATTTATAATGAAACAATCCATAATTGATATTTGACAAATCAACCATTTGCCTATAACTACATGAATGTGGCAACACTATTATTCTGTTATTTATAACTTAATTGCTTGGACAAAAATCTACGAAAACAGTAAATTTAGTGCCCCACAATCCCTAGCTACCAGTGGTTCTGCATCACCAGTTCACAATTTTACTTTTAAGTCCACAACAGGTGGGTTTCACTTAAAATTATCCCTTTCAAAAGCATTGTAATACTTTATGAAATACAAAATTTCTATATTAACCCTTCAATTATAAGTGGCAATATATGTGCGCAGATGTACCCTACTTTATATTTTACTCTGCCTAACGCCAGACGATTTTACAGTGGTCAGTGGCGTGCTGGGTACTATTTTTCTGGGGGGGCCAGTGGGCTATCAACCAATATGCGCCCCTATAATGTGACGCTTGATAAACGAGGGCCGAAGGCACGAGCCGAGCGCCGCAGGTGCGAGGTGTTCCTAGCTAGGGGTTTATGCGCGATATACCAAGTCACGGGTGACGTCACAAGTCAAGCGTGACGTCACACCAATAGGAGATAATGGAATTATATCATTTCGTTTTGTTCTTTGTTTTTTAAATAATACTAGTTTTAGCTACCTATTTGTTTTGGATCGTCAGGCTTTTTGGCTGGTGCATTTGGATCGTTTCCTTTTTGTAGATCATTCGGATCATTTGCTTTTTGGCTGGTGCATTTGGATCATTTGCTTTTGTGGATCATTTGGATCATTTGCTTTTTGTGGATCATTTGGATCATTTGCTTTTTGTGGATCATTTTAGATCATTTTCTTTTTGTAGATAATTTGGATCATTTGCTTTTTGTAGACCATTTGGATCATTTGCTTTTTGTGGATCATTTGGATCATTTCCTTTTTGTGGATCATTTGGATCATTTGCTTTTTGTGGATTATTTGGATCATTTGCTTTTTGTGGATCATTTGGATCATTTGCTTTTTGTGGATTATTTGGATCATTTGCTTTTTGTGGATCATTTGGATCATTTGCTTTTTGTGGATCATTTGGATGATTTGCAATTCAATCCGCCAGGCGCCAGAACAAAAATCAAACTTGCGCGTACGGCGCAACCAGCATTATATAAACAATCAGTCATCTGTAGGTACTATTGCGGTGCAGGGGACGTTTAAGCGATAAATAGTACTGTATTATTTAAAATAAAGCTTTTGATATAAACGTTTAGTTGCTTTCTTGCGATATACGCGGAAATCCATGCGGCTGGTGGTCCGTTATTTAGAAATAGACCTAAGTACATGTGTTCGAAGCTTTCAACACTGCGACACTGAGACTGAAAGACCTGAAAATATAGCTAAACTACAAATTTAACGAACAGAATATATTTGCGTAGCAGCGTTAGACTAGGAAGCTATTTT
>CACRXK020005425.1:0-28115 GCA_902702795.2 Paramuricea clavata
AAAGTACCCCCAGCAATCACTTGAACAAAAGTACCCCCAGCAAATAAGCCAGTGTGGGAACTGTGGGAGAAAACACTACAGATCAGAGAAATGTCCAGCAAAAGGGCAAACCTGTTACCTATGCAACAAGCCCAACCATTTTGCACAAGTATGTCGATCAAAAGGGAGGCGGAGCCAAATACACCCTATCGAGAAGGTAGAATGTGACCCCTCAATGACCCAATTTGAAACTCTAACTTTTGAATCAATCACTGTAGCTAATGTTAACCACCAAAATTTGAAGGCAGACGAAGTGTTTGCAGAGGTGGGCATCCACCTAAATCCAAAGCCCAAAGCAACAGTCAAGGCTTCCCTACAAACACACGCAAAGGCATCACTGAAAGCCAAAGTCGATACTGGTGCCCAAGGGAATATACTCCCCCTAAGATTATACCGGGCTATGTACCCCTGCAAAATTGATCTGAAGGGCAACCCCAAGAAAGGAGCTACAAAACATTCTAATACTATCCTCACAGCATATGGGGGATCCAAGTTACACCACCATGGCACCGTCACCATTGATTGCGAATTCAAAGGCAAAAGATCTGCTGCACAGTTCTATGTCACAGACACACAAGGCCCTGCTATCATTGGCCTACCAACGTTGATTGACCTCAACCTTGTGAAATTCAATTGTGCCATACTCAAACAAGTGTTACACAGCAACACACTATGGCCCACCACAAGAACCCCTGAGCAACCACCACTAACCACCAGAACCCCCGAACGACCACCAATACCCAAACCAATAAAGAGCAAAGAAGATTTGATAGATCAATACCCAAACTGTTTTAATGGTATAGGAAAATTCGAAGGAGAATACCACATAACCACCGACCCATCAGTCCCACCTGTTATCCACCCTCCGCGACGAGTTCCAATCAGTCTGAAAGATGACATTAAGAAAGAACTAGACGAGATGGTTGCAAATGGTATCATAACTAAAATAAACAAAGGAGAGCCCACAAGATGGGTAAACAGTCTTGTCTACAAGAGGAAACAGAATGGACGATTGCGTTTATGCCTAGACCCCAAAGACCTAAACACAGCTATCTTAAGAGAACATCACGCCATTCCTACCTTGGAAGAAATTTTACCAAAATTACACAAAGCAAAGTTCTTCTCAATAGTCGATGCAAAGTGTGGCTATTGGAATGTGGTACTTGATGAAGAATCAAGCTATTTAGCTACCTTTAACTCCCCATTTGGCAGGTACCGTTTCAAGCGTATGCCCTTTGGGCTGAACATGTCACAAGACATCTTCCAAGCAAAGATCGACCAAACATTCGAAGGATGTAGAGGCGTTGTGGGTATCGCAGATGATATTGTTATCTCTGGCACAACAGAAGAAGAACACGACCAAAATCTACGAAGCATGATGAGCCGGTGCCAAGACACAGGTCTGAGACTAAACCCTGACAAATGCCACATAAAGCAAGAGAAAATAAAGTTTTATGGGCTTATCTGCGGTCCAGAAGGAATTCAACCAGACCCTGACAAAGTGTCCGCCCTGAAGCAGATGGCCCCACCGACCAACAGCAAAGAACTACAGACATTCTTGGGTCTGGCCACCTATATGGCACCATTCATCCCGAATCTCAGTCACCACACTGCCTCACTGCGACAGCTACTCAAGAAGGAGAGCAAGTTTGCCTGGGACGCAAGCCAACAGGATGTGTTTGACAGGATCAAGAATTTAATTTCTGAAGAGGTTACACTAACATACTTCGACCCAGAGAAAGAGACAGTACTGCAAGTTGACGCATCAACAAAAGGCCTGGGAGCTACACTCTTGCAAGAAGACAAGCCAGTCGCCTTTGCCAGTAAAGCTTTAACTGACGTAGAATCACGATACGCAAACATCGAAAGAGAACTCTTAGCAGTTGTATACGGATGCGAGAAATTCCACACTTATCTCTACGGCCGCAGTTTTACAGTCCAATCTGATCATAAACCCCTTGAATCTATCCACCTTAAGCACCTTACATCAGCCCCACCCCGCCTGCAACGGATGTTGTTGCGCCTACAGCCGTACAGCCTTACAATCAAGTACCGTCAAGGAGCAGATATGGAAATCGCAGATGCCCTATCAAGACTTTCGCCCCAGGAAACAGAGCCCATCTCTGACATGGACGTCCAAATACACGAAATCTGTCCACAATTTAGTAGTGGGATTCTGCAGGAGATCCGCGTGGCAAGTGCAACAGATACGGAGCTTAAATAATTAAATGATGTGGTTTACAATGGATGGCCAACGAACATAAAGCAGGTTCCAGAAATCCTCAAACCCTATTGGACCTTTCGTGATGAGATCACCACCGAAGATGGTATAGCAATGAAAGGCCAACGTATTATCATCCCCCATAGTATGCAGAGCATGATACTTACGAAGCTTCACGCAGGTCATCAAGGGTCCGAAAAAACTAAATTAAGAGCACGAACATCGGTTTACTGGAGAGGAATGAACAGTGACATTGAGAATACATGTCAAGAAATGCAGAACAGTCAACCCAAAGAGCCACTTATCCAGACAGAGGTACCGCCAGGTCCATGGCATACCATCGGCACGGACTTATTTTACCTAGACGGAGCGAAATACCTATTGGTCGCTGACTACTACTCAAAATACCAGTTCGTGCGAGAGGTACCAAAAGGGAAGAGCAGCAGTAGGACAATCGCGAATTTAACGAAAGAAATTTTCAGCGAACAAGGAGTACCCAAAATCGTAAGATTCGATAATGGGCCCCATTTTGAAGGACAAGCATATAAAGAGTTCGCAAAGCAATATAATTTCCAACATACCACAAGCTCACCACACTACCCCAGAAGCAATGGGTTTATTGAGAGCCAAGTCAAGACTACGAAAAAGACAATGAAAAAAGCAAGAGCAACCAATACAGACCCACTCATGGCTTTGTTATGCTTACGGGCAACTCCAATCAACAGCACTCTTCCATCCCCAGCTGAACTCTTATTTGGTAGACCAATCCAAGACAACCTGCCAAAGAAAATACCGAAAGGAAAAACAACTGAGGAGGTGACTAGCAGATTATTACAGCGGCAAGCTACGCAGAAATACTACCATGACAGAAATACAAAACCGCTCCAACCATTAAAACCTGGTCAAAGCATAACCATCCAAGACCCAAGGACACAAACCTGGAAACCCGCAGAGATAAAAGAGAAAATTCAAGAAGTACCCCGATCTTACATTATCACGAAACCAGGAGGAGGAGAAATCAGACGAAATCGAACACAGATACGAGAACGCCCACAAGATCCAATGGAACAAGCATATCAACAACCCTGTGAGAAAACACTAGACCACCCCGAAATCCCGTTCCCTAATTAAGAGCACCCAAGAAAGCCACCAATACACAACGCGTAGCGGCAGAATAGTAGTACCCCCAACACGTTTAGATATGTAGAAAGAAATTGAACACAAGACGACAGTCTGTAAGTGACTTGATATTATATATATACAAAACATCTTATCTTATTGATATCTAAAAGAAACTATAGTACTATACTGAAACTCAAGGAACTATAAACTTTCATATTAATGTTAGCGAAAGGAGGATGTAATGATATACTTCCGGTTTGAGACCCCCCATGGGGCCTGGTGTTGTTGTTGTACTTATCTTGTAAAAATACAAAGCTCGAAGACTATTACAGGAGTTAGGAGTCAAATGGCCGGCAGCGTTTTACTAAAATTTAATTGTTTACAACATGACAACAACATTACAAATCTTATGTTAAGCTAATCCAAATTTTGTTGTAGAGACCTTGTTTACTTATCTTTCGAAAGGATTTCAAAAATATATAATGTGTTTCGTGTTAAGATAGAAAATAATTTTTAAATGAAGAAACCAGCTGATCTCGTGTTCGTATTTTAGCCAATCAGCGCTCAGAAAGGGTTGTCCGAATAGAAATCCATTTCGATGTATTCAGTCAATTATATCTTTCGTTATTCTTTATGAAACTAGTTGAAATTTTGTAATTATGTTTGGTTATGAGAGCTATAGCACTGACAAAAATATGGAATCGAAATAAAGTATATTACAGGAGATATTCAGTTGCTTTAATCATAAAATGGATTTCTATTTGACAACTAGTGCCAGTACTTTTCCGCGTATCAAGATCATCTGGAGAGTGAATGGCCTTTGCATGTATTAAATATTTAGTTTAGACTGTAGTATCAAATTTCGTCGGGACATTTGGTGAAAACTTGCTCAAACCTTTACATACTTTATATAATCTTATCGCTATACAACTACGAGTTTAAAAATGTTTATGAATAAACTATTGGTTGAGTATTTTAAAAATTATCCAAAGTTTAGTACTGTTCAATCTCGTTCTATGCCCACCCTTAACCTGCGAACGGGCATGCTCGGGGAACGAGATTGAGTACTGTTCCGCTATATTTAGGCTATATGCCATGCATGCTGTCATATGTATTAAAATATTTTGAAATTCTCAGTACAAAACTTATATAATTTTTAAAATACTTAACCAATATACCTCATTAAAACATTTTTAAACTCCTGGTTGCATAACGATCCATGCAGCATGAACATTGAATGAAATCCCCCCTCCTCCATATCGACGGTTGCATTCTACAGAAACTGCACTTGTTAAAGTTCAAAATGATATTTTGATGAGCATAGATCAACGGGAAATAATCTTGCTGGTGCTGTTGGATTTAAGCGCCGCTTTTGACACGATAGATCACAAGATCATGATTGAAACTAATTTAGAATTTGTATTTTGCGTTTGTGGAAATGCACTCGATTGGATTACGTACTCTCTAGACGTTTCCCCGTGCGTTGTAGAGTTCGACAAGGTAGTTGCTTGGGACCAATTTTTTTCCTACTGTACGTGTCTAAATTGTTTGAAACTGTTGACATAAACATCTACCATCCTCACATGGTTATGCGGATGATACACAACTCTAACTATCTTTTCGTCCGGATTCACTAAATTGTAGAAATTTAAATGAAGATGTTCGTGCTTGGATGGTTTCACATAAGTTGATGTTTAAAGCAAGTTTATGCATGCCATGCATAGCATTATAAACTTAAGTTAATGAAACAAGCGTTCGGACAAGAGAATAAAGTTGTGCAAAGTCCCTCGCAGTACAAAGGTCTGGTACAAAGGTCAATCTGTGAACCGTGTGATCATATACACGTGCAAAGCGCAAGGCTGAACTAACAACAAACCATTGTCAAATCTCTTCCCATGCGTGCGTGAAAATAGACCAATCAGGTTGCGCCTCTTCGTCTGCACAGTTTTCTACTTGGATCAGTAAGCCTTGTGCGGCAAAGTGCTTTTGAAATTTCCAAACTTTACCACTTTATCATAACTCGTACAGGTATCACAAAATAAATAAAAATCTGTAAATATTGTTTTGATATGCAATCCGTCATCAAGATTCGCATAGACTGCAATTCATGTAGTGTTATATATAGAGTATTAGGCACGTCTAGATTTTGTAATAGTATACAGTATTGGAATTGACTTTGCAAGTCTGGTTGTAAAAATAAAAATATTTGGTTGTTGGGGACGGAGTGCTCCCAAAGGTCACCTTCAACCCCATAGACTCACACAAATCAATGTATTATACAGTGTATTGTGAAGTAAACAATGACCATCTCGGGGGATCTAGTGATCTACTACCTCTTGGATATTAAAGTAAACAATGATCATCACGGGGATCTACTACCCCTTGGCTAAAGTCCAACATGGGGGAACCACGACCCCCTGAGGACATATATTTATATCATAATCATATTGCTATAATGATGAGTCTGTGGTGCGCACTTTGGCCACAGTTTAAAGTATAACCGAATATAATAATTACTTTTTCACATAGTTTTCAGTTCGAGGCCGTCCCCCAATTCTGGAAAAAATAGTTGAAGCCGCCCCCTTTTCTTACGCACCGCCCCCCCCCCCCTTCCCATTATTAATGACCCGTCCCTTATCATCATGTGAGCGCTTTATTTAAATAATTAAATTATTATTACTTTCATATAACCCCCCCCAGTGATTTAAGCGAACTGAAAGACCAGTATGCTTTGGCCCGCTGCTCTTGATACAATTTTAAAATTACTTTACAGATTCGCTATCATGCAGCACTTCCATACAGCATAATGGGAGCAATATGTCTTCAAGCAGCTGTACTTGGATTATTCTTACCAGAAACCAAGGGTGTACCAACCTTGGAGACCATGGATGATATGAATAAAAAAGAAGGAGTCGCTTTACTTGTGAATGGAAACGGTAAAGCTGACACGAATGAGAATGAAGCTGAACCAGTGTAACTGCATGGTCAGCAAGAAACTTGGGTTTAGAATCAGCGACCGTAGAATAGAATTTTAGTCTGTGTCGTTCTTACATCTATGTCGTCAGTGGCGTAGCCAGAACGATAATTGGGGGTGGGGGGTGGGAGGGTGGCATATTCATATATTCGTGTTCTGCTTAATTAATTTCTTTTGAAATCAATTGTTTTTATGGTATGTGAACACGAATATATGAATATGCCCCCCCCCCCAATTATCGTTCTGGCTACGCCACTGTATGTCGTTTGTAACTTTGTAACTCTGTTTAAATACAGCATCCTGAGACATGCATAAAAAATTCCGAAAAAGTAAAAGACCGGTTATTAATTTTCATTTTTACTCGACGACCTCTCTCTGAATTGAGACTGCAGTTCAGTACAGTTAGAGCTATCAGCCAGCTGTAGACCATTTCGCGACTATCGTCTTCTAGAAAATTTAACGTTGGCGAAAGAGCCATTGAAAGTAGGAAACAAAAACCAAACGTACATACATACATATACTTACACATACATACAAACGAAAAACAACATTTTGCTAACGTTAATTTTCTTAGAAATTGTCGTTTTCTTTTATGGCTGATATATCTGGTTGTGCTGCCCCATCTCTAAGTCTGTTATCCGATGAGAGAATTATCCGATCATACCATATTTAATGCTTAATATTATAATAATACATTTGCCCAAATTTCGAATTGCAACGTATAATGAACGTGTTTGACGAAATGTTTTTAAAGATATCGAAATTTCTCAATACTTACAGCAACATTAACTTGCACACTTTTCATCACAAAAAAGGGCACCTTTGGTCCTTTGAAAAAATTTGGGGGACACGCGACCCCTCTCCCCCCTCCGGTTCCTACGCCCCTGACTCACAGGCGCGCTGAAACTATAAGCGAATATTAGCAAGCTGTGTGCGAGTGACGATGACGTAAGGGATGTACAACGCCCATATATGTCTTGAAGCTTAATACACGTAACACTAGAAAATACATGCATGCAGAAACCCTCGCCTTGCTGACAAAACCATTGTATTTTCCGAATATGAAGTATCTAAAGTAGTTGTCATGGTAACACGATAATTTTTTAAGAATATTCTTACAAATGAAAAATCGCCTAAAAATATCACTTTTAATTACAACACGTTCTACTATAGGGTCCAATATTCTATTTAACAGAATTTGAGTGGAAAATGAAAGAAAACACTAAAAAATGCAATGAATACAGCCATGACTGTGGAGAAATTGTGGAGAAATATAATAATTCTGCATGAAAACAAGAATTCCTTTTCAAACATGATAAAATTTGGTTAAAAACATAAGAATAATTGCAAATGTGGACAATGACAGATTTCATGTTTTAATAGGAAAATCACATCAAATTCATGTTAAAAATGCAAGGGTGGATAGTAGCGAAGTAGTTGTAGTTCGCTACTGTAGCGAACTACAATTTTCAAGTAGCCAGTAGTTTTTGACTACTTTTTTGAAACTGTAGCTGTAGTTATAGCGAACTACATTTTGCCTAAAAGTAGCCAAGTAGTTGACTACTTTTCAAACAGCAAATCGCTATTCGCTACTTTTTAAAAATGTTATCAACTTGATAGAGTAGCATGATATTGAGACACGGTTTACTTAAAATCAATACTCAATAGTCAATTTACACTCTTGAACACTGTAGTTATTACAAACATGTTGCTTTGTGTTTACTGTTGCTACTCGTAAGTCGATTTGTTATAGATTACATTTCAACCTGAGTTAGTGGATGCTCCAAATACAGTAAAACTAAAAAAGATAGCGTAGCGAATAGCGAAATAGTTCGCTACATTTTTAAGCAGTAGCTGTATATAGTCAGTAGCGAACTACCTTTGTTCAAAAGTAGCAGTAGTTGTAGCTGACTACATATTTTTGAAGTAGCTGTAGTTATAGCGAACTACAAAAATTTTGTAGTCAACCCACCCTTGTTAAAAATGACTGGAAATATATTCAGCAAAAACATACACATTTTGCAACAATTTTAGCTTTTCCAAGTTGCAAGATATGACTAAAATGATACTAAATCTCTAAGAGGAAAAAACTGCTAAAAAATTTGGGCAAAATTTATTGTTTTTAGCAAAGTGAGTAAAAGGCATGTGAATAAAAGGGAAAAAAAGAGGAAAATGTTATAGTTCCAAAACATGTCTGGAGGCAGCCACAGTCAGTGAAAATTATATATCAGGAACATGGCACATGCCACCTTCGATATATCGAAAGCTCTAAACTATCCAATGCTTCGATATACCGGTATCGAAAGAATGCCATTTCTTCGATATATTGAAAGATTGCAATTTCCTCGATATATCGAAAGAATGCCATTTCTTCGATATATCGAAAGAATGCCATTTCTTCAATATATTAAAAGAATGCCATTTTTTCGATATATCGAAGAATGCCATTTCTTCGATATATCGAAAGAATGCCATTTCTTCGACATATCGAAAGATTGCAATTTCCTCAATATATCGAAAGATTGCAATTTCCTCGATATATCGAAAACTAAACTATCCATGGCTTCTATATATTGAAAGAATGCCATTTCTTCGATATATCAAAAGATTGCCATTTTTTCAATATGTCGAAAACTCTAAACTATCCATGGTTTCAATACATCAAAGAAATGGCATTGTTTCGATATATCGCAGAAATGACATTCTGTCAAATTCAATATGTGAAAAACCAAAAGGATGTCATGTCTTGCCAAAACAAGCCATGTTTTAAGTATTGATAGTAAAACAACAAAGTAGGGCACAATTCAGCTCAATGGGTTAGCAATATGGTATATAGACTCAAAATATAACACATTCTACGTTAGGGTTGCATATTCTATTTAGCTATGATCAAAATAATCACATGTACAGTCAGGGCCACCAAGGGGGGGGGGATTGCCCTGGGCCCCCACCTTAATAGGGCCCCAACTTGGAGCAAGAGCCTAAAATTAACTAGGTTCTATAAAGAGCATTTTTGAAATTGAGGGCCACTTACAGTACCTCCACATGCAGTCTAGCTAAGGTTTAGTTGGGTCTAGCTTAAAAATAATAATGTCATGGGCCCCCCAGGGAAGGTTTGCCTCGGGCCCCGCAAATTCTCTAGGCAGCCCTGTGTACACATACAACAACAACATATGTATATATCTATATTGACTAAAATCACTTCATTAGACAGTACGGTATGGTAACAACTAAATTCAGTTTTAAGAGTTTCTTCTGCCTTATAACTCTATTGCTTTCGGCAATTTTCCCACGACAATGCATTTGGACCCAGTAACATGCAGACCACTGCAGATAAACCAATCCCACAGCAGCGATGTAATGCATCAAAAGAGTTTATCTTCACAAAACATTACATGGTACTGATTATATACCTTCTTGTATACCGTATTTACTCGTTTGAGCGCCGCCCCCGATTGAGCGCCGCCCCCGAATGAGCGCCGCATTTGAGATCATATTTTTTTAAAGAGCGCCGCCCCCGAATGAACGCCGCACTAAACAGTGTAATAATTTTCCACCGTCAAATGGGGACATTTAGTGACAAAGACATTCAAAACTTGTTTATTTTATTGTCAAAAGTTCTTGATATAATTCACAAATAAAAGTTTTTTTAAAGAGCGCCGCCCCGATTGAGCGCCGCCCCCGAATGAGCGCCGCATCTGAAGCTCTGAAAATTTAAAGAGCGCCGCGGCGCTCAAACGAGTAAATATGGTAGCTGTGTTACTGTCAATCTCCTTTATCAGGTGGTCTGAACCCTCTATTGTTAAACCCGGTTCTTTTGTGTTTGATGTACTACAGCATGCAAAAGTGATATATCATTTGGTTTACATCAATCTAAAAGAATGGAAAAACTATAAGAACAGACACCATTAAAATGATTACAGTTTTTACTGCCAATCAAAGAACACAAGAGAATCAGATATATAATGGCATACCGTGAACCTCCAAATATATGCCCTGGGCTTATATTCGTTCGTAAAGATTTTTTGATGGGGGCTTATGTACTGTCAGGGGCCATATACTTTTATTGTATCTGTATAAAACTATGTGAAGTGTGAACATTGCCCAACCCTCGAAATTCAACTATTTTTGCTTCGGCAAATAATTGCCGAAGTGTTTCGATAATTTTCGAGTTTGCCTCGGCAATGCCTCGGCAATTTTTTGCCGAGGCACGCAATGAATCACCTTAAATCCCTTCGGCAATTACTTCGGCACCCTTCGGTATTCACGTCGGCAATTGTAATTAAAGTACGGGAATTATTGTAAACAAATATTATACCGAGCGTAGATTCTGACGTTTGACAATTTGTTGTTATTTTACAAATTCCTGATTCAAAATGTTTTTAAAACGTTAGTGGTAATTAACAACAAATAGTATGAAAGAATAAATTTGACGGTAATCACGCGACAGTCTAAAAGATAAAACAAAGTTTCTCGACGTGCTGTCTTTAAACCATCAAGATTGTTCTTTATTTCAGTCGAAGCCGACTGACGCTGAAAAGCTCAAATTTAATAATAAAATTTTGTAATCTTCTGTTGTTCACTCAACGTCGACGACAACAATTCGAACAAAAAAGTTTTACAAAAACGAACACTGTAGTTTGTAAATTTAAGCAAAAAACGAACAGACGCTGTAGTGTGTAAATTAAGGTACAAAGGATGTAATTGCCTCGGCATTTTTTTGCGGAGCCAAACTATGAAAAATCGTGACTTGCCTCGGCATTTGCGTCGGCAATTGCCGAGTGCCGAGGCGAATTTCGAGGATTGTTGCCTCAGTCAAAACACGTTCATGACCACTGAATATTGAAGACTAGAAGTGATGATCATTCCTATGTTGTACAGTTAAAACACAGACAAGAAGGGATATGTATTTAAAAAATGTGAACGATATTCTTGGGACCGCTTCAAACGTTCAAACATATCTACCAACCTGAAATTCTCAAATTCGCACTACGTACCTTGACCATGATCTGGACCTTGGCAGCAAGTCAACGCTCTTCCTTCGATTTGATCTTTCGACATCGACAGAATCGACTGTTTAACTTTAATTTTGTTAACTATTTAATATTCATGTTCATTATTCATATCCAAGCACTGTCCTCACAAAGATTTACAATAGTATAGCTATTATATAAACGCTGATATTCATATACGCCGTTGAATGCGATTCGAATTCAAAATTTATAGATATTGTGCGCCATAGAACGAACAATAACCAACGATTTATGAAAAGAAACACGACGATGTCCATAAAAGGACATAATCGAAACAGCTCGCTTCGAGTTCGGTAAAAATGTACCAACATGCTTTGCGCACCGCGACTCTTGCCTGTTCGCCATATTTCATATTTGCGAATATTCAAATCGTTTGATTCTTTATCGCCGGAATATTTGAATATTTATTACTTCTCAACGCAGGAATACTTAAAGATTAAATCAAGCAAGGTATGTACTACACAATTGCTATTTATTTCCCCAGAAGAGAGAGTACAATCTCATTATCTCAGGAGTATATTGTAACGGAATTTTATTTTGCTGGTTTAATACAACTCGTGTATAAAATACATGAGAAAAATTTTGTCTTGAGTTAATACAGTAACAATTCCACAGGATGTTGGCCTCTCTGGAACTGATTTATTTCTTACAAAGACAACATTTTTTCTTCGCTTGACAGCTTTTCGGTCCTACTAAATACTGCCCGGAGACGCCCGGGAGTGGCCGGGGACGCCCTGAAGCGCCCGGGAGCACGTGAGAACGCCCGGGGATATAAAAGATGGTATAAATCAGTGCACGATCCTTTTTGAGTCTCTATGAGGCATTGATTAATGAAAAATAGCATTGAAAGTAATTTTAAGCAGCCTAGCAACAAGCTCTAAAAGCGCGGTCGCCCACGCAGGTCGTTGTGCGAAACATGAGATTATATTTAAATTTATTATAAACTAATATTTGCAGTTATTAAATCAAACTAAAGTTAAATAAAAAATTAAGACTAGTTTTGTTTTAATATATCAACTGCTGACAACAAGTCAATTGTCGTTTGGCGACTTTCGAAAAATTTTTGTCAATAAGATTACCAAGATCTATGAGCTATACATAAAAGTCAAAAACAAAAAAGCTCATCAAAACTAAATCTAAAAAGAGAAGATGAATATATATATCCTAAAGTTCCCAAACTATACTCTAGAGTAGATAAAAAAAGCATTGATAACGCTATATTTTACTAATATTTAGGCTCAAAACTGCGTTTTTGTTTACGCGGAATGCTTTATATTATCTTGTATATCCCCGGGCGTTCTCACGTGCTCCCGGGCGCTTCAGGGCGTCCCCGGGCACTCCCGGGCGTCCCCGGTCGTTCCGGGCAGTATTTAGTAGGACCCCAGCTTTTTGACAGTGTAATATTTATAACAATATTTCTTGGGCTTCTCACTTGATTGAAGTCATTGAACTTAATAATATTGAATTATGAATGTGAAGAAGTTTGTACATGGTCTATAAAGAATAGGCTTTTCACATCCAAGCATTGCCAATGGAGGAGTGGGGTGAGGGCACTGAGGGGCGATCCCTACATGTAGCTTCAAATTAAATAAGTACCTTGGTCATTTTAACCTGATTTGTATGGCCTGTTCAAATGGGCCATAATAATATTAGCATAGGAAATTACATTTTGTTCATGTAAGGAAGCACAAACTATTAGCCCAGTTGGTCAGATCCCAGATTTGTTGAAATGAGAGACCGGGCATTTTAAATTTAATGAAAGCATTGTAAGAATTATCGGTGTTCTATCAATAGGCATACAGTAGCATCATTAAGAAAAAGCTAACTGCAACTATAGGGTATATACAAGGCACTGTTATCAATGTGTCTAATTTGTTCCATTGCTGTGGATGACTAAAATATAATCGAAAAGTAGAATTACCATTGTGTGCTTTATGAAAATACGTAGTGCTTCCCATAATCACCATTCATTAATAATATCAATTCCTCCTTAGGATTATGTTGACGAGCTATATGTAACAAACCATTCATTGGTGATGCTAGATGATCTTCATTCAAGATTCATTATCGGAAAGGAATCATCAGCAAGAAATGGTCTTTTCATTGGCTGATAAAAATGAACCTTGGGCAGATGTTTGCCAGGTTGTATATTTCTTGTAGCCTTTGACTTGCATTTGGAAACGAAAATATATACTGACACTACATGCTAGATGACGAACTCATTGTTGAAGAACATTTTAGTATTGTTTATATAAAAAAAGAACACTGTAAAGTCACCTTGTACTGGACAGAGTAATGTAATAAGTGCAGAGCTCGTCACAGCTAATTTACATTATCATTTGCAGTCTAAATGGTAATAAATGTGATATTTTACATTCATCCAGCTTTACTGCCTTACATTTTGAGGAGCATTACAGTACAAAACTTAAATGTGCCCTACTTTCCTGCTGCCCTTTCATTATATTACTCTATCTTACAGCATATAAGGTTATATTTCATTAAGGGGTTGAGTCTTATTGATAGTTTATTTGTGAATTTATTTAAATATATATCATTTTGATATTGAGCATAATAGTTTTCACCTAAGTACATTGTGCTTTATATATTCTCTATTTATGTGTATAATGCTAAATTGAATAGAATATTATTTTTTGCTAAAATGTGTTGATTTAGGTTATGTTAGATGTCACTAAGATGGTTTCGATAAATCGAAACATTGACATGGTCTCGATAAATCGAAACATTGACATGGTCTTGATAAATCGAAACATTGGCATAGTCTCGGTAAATCGAAACATTGATATGGTCTCGATTAATCGAACCATGACATTATCTTCGATAAATCGAAACATTGACATGGTCTCGATAAATCGAAACATTGGCATAGTCTCGATAAATCGAAACATTGACTTGGCCTCGATAAATCGAAACATTCACATGGTCTTGATAAATCGAAACATTCACATGGTCTCGATAAATTGAAACATTGACATAGTCTCGATACATCGAAACATTGACTTGGTCTCGATAAATCGAAATATTCACATGGTCTCGATAAATCGAAACATTCACATGGACTCGATAAATCGAAACATTGACTTGGTCTCGATAAATTGAAACATTGGCATGGTCTCGATAAATCGAAACATTGATATAAATTCCATAAAGTGATCCGAGATTGGTTAAACCAACATATTTTCACTGTTAGCTGTCATGCTACTTTTGCATTATTTGATCCTTTTCCGAACAGTCTATAAAATGTATTGTTAATTTTAGGTAAATTTGGTTGTTTTAGCAAGAGAAGAAAATTTGCATTCTTTTTTTTTGCACAAAAGGTGTTTTTAAGCACCAATTTTTCTGTTTTTTTCCAGTTTTGGACAAATTTGTTTAAAAAATACGAAAATTGGCACCATTTTTGGCTAAATAGAATATTGGACCCTATAGTAGAACGTGTTTTACAAAATTATTAATTTCCCAACATATATATGTTAGGTATGTTATTATACGTATACATAAGCTTCAATTTGAAAATTCAACCACAATAAACGCTTCTCAAAACGTTTTAATTAAAGTCACTAGTGTTCTTTATAAAACTAAACTGCCTTTTAAAATGGCTTTATCGATAAACTTTGTCTTTCAGTTTGCAATAAAATGATTTCAAATTCTCGCTTGCAAATAACTTTGCTTTCTTTTTTTTCTTAAAAAATTCAATATCATAAAAAAGGGAATCAATATTAAAGATACAATGAAATTATATGCTGTCTTGTTTAGTTGTTTCATATACGCAAAGGCCGTCGGGTTTTAAAGAGGCATTATAAAATCAATATTTAAAACAAAATTACTTTCGTTAACGTCCACTCTCTTCTTTTAGCCGATTCTTTCGCAGTTTCTGAGAGAGCTTTTGAAATTTACAAAATCTTGCAAAAATGCGAGCAAAAATGAAATATATTTGCAAGATGCATTATCAATCATCAAATCAAGAAATGTTTGCTATTTCGCTGTCGTCATGCAGTTGTTATAATGCAAACTTTAAATTCGACCAATCAATGTCCGCTATTCATGACAGTCCGCCATATTTTTGAGATCAGTGAGGATGACCACCCACCCAACAGCCCAACATCGTTGGTCACCCGCGCCCGCGATAATTGATGAACTTTAGACTTCGCTAATGCTTTCGTTTCCCCGGGTGTAAATAGCCGGGGGGGGGGGGATATATACAGAAAACATAAGTGTGAACAAGCCGACATTTGTTCGACATATAACCTTAGTTTCAACATGAAAAATGCCTGTGAGTAGTACGTGCGCGGTTTGTGAAAGTAAGGTTATTGCATCTGTGATTAATTAAGTCAACTGTTGATTTAATTAATATGATAAAGTAGCTAACATTCTCTATCAGTTGATAACATTTCAACATGGTAAATATTGAAATACCACAGCCTCGTCTCCAGGCACTAGTACGTGCGTTGGGTTTGCCCTTCTCCTAGCCGGGGACGAGGCTGGAAATAACAATCGTGAATAAAGAGGCCGCTTTGAACCTTGTGTGACTTGCTATATCAACAGCTGGGGCGGCGAACCGAAATCCCGAAGGTGTGAGTTCGAATAATTTCTGTTTACCTTTGGAGTTTGTGTCTCATCATGAAAATAGTTAATGCGGTATCAATCCCTCAAAACATGTTGCCAGAGTTGTTGTTGTCATTTATATGACAGAAGCACTTGGGGAAGCTTTTCGCTTGACGAAATCCGAAACAAGTGTGATCGAGAATGTGGCTGCAGTTCCTGTCTTCGTGGCAAAACCCAGGGCGAAATTTTTGACCGTGCCAAAGCTAGATAAACAGTGACGAGAGTACGAGACGCTAAGATTATATTCAACTTTTTTGTGTTATAAAAATGTGTGTTTTGAAATTGTGAACTGGAAGTATGAATTCACTGATATTACTCTCATATTGACACTAAATGATGATATTGTTGTGACACTGAATGATCTAATACTAGAAAATACATGCATGCAGAAACCCCGGCCTTGCTGACAAAACTATTGTATTTTCCGAACATGAAGTATCTAAAGTAGTTGTCATGGTAACACGATAACTTTAAGAATATTCTTACAAATGAAAAATCGCCTAAAAATATCACTTTTAATTAAAAAATTATCAATTTCCCAACATATATATATATATATATATATATATATATATATATATATATATGTTAGATATGTTATTATACGTAATATAAGCTTCAATTTAAGGTAAAATTCAACCCTATCTACTTATTTCAGTACGGACAGTAAGCTGATTGAGCGAAACATGCAGTGCGTTCTTTTAATATATTAATGCGGTGAGGGCACCAAAAAATTTAGATCCGTAAGACTATAGGCAAGTTGAAAGTTCGATCCACACTTGTTTTTATTTTAATTGACACTTCCATGAAAATTTATCAGAACAAATATAATAACAAGCTATATCAATGAATCAAGCAAAACTGTAACTAACAATATTTAGAAAGAATTGTCCTACTATATCAAAATTCTAAAGTCGCAACTGTTAATCGAAGGAGCCAAAAAAGGCCTTTCTACGTTCGTGACAGGCTGCAAATTTCTTTACAATTCCATGGATGTCAAGATCGTCAAACTCTGACTGGTAAATGTTTAGCAGTATGGCATTGTTTAGTCTTTCTTGCCCCATCGTCGCGCGAAGGTACGATTTCAGTCTCCTGAGCATTGAGAACGTACGTTCCGCCGTTGCGCTAGTTGCTGGAACTGTAAGGAATAGCCTAAGCAGCTTGTCAACCTCGGAAAACAATTTACGGTTGTTGGGATTTTCAGCAATTAAACTGCACAGGGTTTCAAGTTTGGTGACCTCCTTTATTGGCACTGCAGAATTCGAACATTTAACCAGATCGGGCAGCATCTTCAAATGTAACTCTAGGCGATCCAAGTCAAGATCGTTCGCGTAAATGTCAGAAATCGTTTCTTTAATGACAAATTGATTTCCATTGGCAGCTCTTAAAAGTAGTTGTTCTATATCTCGAAGCAACGTGAAGCTTTTCTGGTCAAATCGCCGAACAAGATCTGGATATACAAGATCGAGAACTTCAAAATATTGCTGGCGGTGAAATGCTTTTGGGCTGCCGAAGTCATGCCCTGGAGCACCATCATCAAATCTTGCTGGTACTTTTCGTTGCCGCGCGAGAAATGGAGCTTTCGTTTTACCTTCGGACTCCTTTACTACGCGGTCGTAGAAACCGTTAAACTCTTTATCTGAACGCATGCGCTTGTAATAATTGCCTGTAAGATTGGAAGAATTAATAGCCTCTTGGATGTTGCAATCTTTACTCTGCAAGGTTCTAGATAATTCTTCACCTGGACTAAACACAAGGTAGGACAATCTTAAACCAAACAGAGTTGAGAACTTCTTGAGTCTTCTAAGCATACCATCTGCTTTTAGAGCAACATTTCCACCTTCGTCAACAACATCGTTGCAGGTTTCTTTTAGAGCCTCGTAGTTGTCCAAGACATGTACAGCTTTAATAGCGTCACTTCGAACTGTCCAACGAGTTGGGCAAAGAGTTTTAAGATTCTGGTGGCCATAAAAGATTGTTTCCTCATCCTCCATTTGCTTTTCATTGAAGATTTCAGCTCTCTTTGGCGATTTGTTGACAATATGGACAGCTTTCCGGACCAAGTCTATGGCATCTTGTATCAGACGAAATAACTTGCACACATCTTGCAAACACAAATTAAGGCCTATGGACCAAGCAGTGAACTGGTATTGCACGTGGTTCCTCTTGCTGAATTTGAGTTGAAACACCATGAAATCTACCACTCATCGCCGCAGCTCCATCATTATCCTTGGCCACGACACTGATTTAAAGGTAAAATACAACGAACGAGAATATCCTTTAGGTGAGATACAATTGAATCAGCTGTGCAACTTGAAATTTGGAATAGACCTAACAGATCTTCGGGGATGTTATAATACTCATCTACCCAGCGACAGCAAACGACCAATTGCTCCTTATTGGAGATATCTCTAGTTTCATCTGCCATAAGACCAAAATATCCTGCCTCGCGGATTTTTACAAGAATCCCACGCAGAACTTCTTGGCCCATTAGAGAAATGATTTCATTTACAATTTGAGGAGACTGATAACGCTTTAACTCCAGCCACTTTGAAATTTCTGGGACATCTTCAGCCCTAGTTTTCAACATTTGATATAGGTTTCCGTCTTTATCTTTATGTCCTAAAATTATATTTAAATAACCTATAAAACATGCCAAGTGTATTGGTTGTGTGGACAACCAAATCAAATAATCAATAACAGCCTTCTTGTCTCTTACCTCGTAAAGGCATTCCTTGTCTGAGAAGGTATTTAATGGAAGATATCTCTTTTTTCAACAATGTGCGGTGCAATGCTTGAGAATTTTCAAGTTCAGTTGCTAACTTACTAGCAACTGAAGGTTGATGCATTAGGATAATTTTCTCCATGCTTTCCTTACGACATTGGCTGCTCTCATGTTCTTTAAACCGCTGAAGAGCTTTCTTCCAATTACCAAAACCATCCAGAGTGAAGGCTTTTTCTTGTTTTGAACTGAATGTCAACAATCCTTTTTGCTTAGCTTTTCGGCAGTAGTGGCAGAAGACTAAATAGCTTGTGCCACATAATGTAATCCAAGAATAATTATTATACCAAACAACTTGAAATGTCCTAACCCGAAAATTTTTTCCAACACCAGAAGCTTGAGATGTTTTTTCCAGGATAGTTTTAGAACGTGGTTGAAAAGGTTCGCTTGAGTCTTCAGCACAACATATATTTTTGCATTTAGCACTACCCTAGAAAATGAATTTCGTATGTGCATGATTAGCTGACATTAAGTTTGAAACCTAGCAGTAATACGTAAAATCCAGTACAATATAAGTTATGTTTGAAATACTTAACCTGTATATACAGTCTTTATAGTACTGATAAACTTTATATATAGATTATAGTCTTTATATAGAAATTATAAATATACCTGATGATCATTAATATTTTTATCCAAGACTGTTATTGGTTGGTGTTCTTCACCAAAACTTTCGTCTGCAGTATAAGTATAAAGTAAAATATATAACTTAGATATTTTAACATATTCTTCACTTTAGGATTTAGTGATTTACTGGCTTATAAAACAGAATAGGCAATATGTTGAGTCGATAAAGTCATAAATATACTATACTACCCGTATACTATAAATTAAAAACGTAAAAGCACCTACCTTGCTTTGCCGAATCGCTAAGGTCTCTACGTTCGGTTTCTTCATCAGAAGACGCGGAAAGAGATGGGTTATCATCCTCCTGTTGACTTTCTAATTCTTTGCATTTAAAAAACTCTTTAATAGAACCATACCTAATTTTAGTGTGCAGTGATAGCCAATTTGTGCAGTGATAAAAGTAAAATGTGCAGTGATAAAGTGCAAAATGTGCAGTGATAAATTTGATTTGATAAGTTGTTAATTAACACAAGAAAATGAGACAATGCCGGCAGAAAAACTGAACTAATCCGGCGAAACATTTTGAATGAGAATGATTTAATTGAAATTGAAATGATGACTGCCAAATTATCGAACGTCCGCATTAATAACATACTTATGGTTCATCAGATGAACAAAGTCTCTCACCAAAGATCTCTTTATAAGTTTGGAAGAAGGAGTGAATGATACTTATAAGATTTTGTAATTACTGTATAATTTTCAGAATTCTATAGAATGTCCTCACACATTGCAGGAGATACCCATTTATAGTGCCTAGATTACAAAATTGTCTGTGGCGCATGCCCCTGGAACTCCTCTAGAGGTTTGTCACGCCTAAGCCCGTAAGCGCCTTTAATTTGCCAAGACGAAAATATTTATTTTCTTCAGTCATGTTATTATGAAACTAAGCTGTCACAGATAGTCGTAACTGCAGGTGCTGTCAAGGCCGCCCAGAGGTGTGAAATTTGCCCTGTGACCCCAGTTAAAGGGGGGCCCAAATAAAGAATTGCAGTGAAATATACCGCATAGATATAACTGTCAACTAGACTTCCAGAATGCAGTATTTGGCCATTTCTGGGACCTCAGATTCAAAATTTTTCGGGTGATGCCCCCGGACCAGGGAATCATAGTGTTAGAACATGGAATCACGAGAGCCCCCAAGTCAAAGTTTGTCCTGGGCCCCCAAATTTCCCCGAGTGCTGTGCAGTGTATGTTCGTTTTGGCATTTTTGAATATGAATAGTAGCCTGCTTTGTTGTTACACATTATTATAAGGGTGTGTTCAGAAATTTTCAGGGCGTGCTTCTGCTCGACTAAACTTTGCACAAAACTGTGCAGTGATAAAAAATTCTTAAAATTAGGTATGAATAGAACGAGAACGGCCAGCACTCATGTTTTATTCATATTTTGCTTGCGATTGCGCTAGATGATAACACTTAGCGAAGCAATTGCCGCTGCCTAAGTACCTAACACATCAAAACTCCATGATAAAACAAATAATCGCTCACAAATAAACTCGCGATGAAAGAAAAATTTTATCCATGTAAATTTTGATCACAGATACGTGTATTACTAAAATGTATACACAATTCTAAATACTTTCAGTTTCGAATTTCACTGCATTTATTGTAAATTGAGTAAATTCAATGATTTCTTGGGGGGGCCGAAAGCTATCTCGGCCCCCCCTTATAAATTTTTTGCCCCCCCCCCCGCTTCCTACGCCCTGAGTTATAGCGAACTACATTTTGCCTGAAAGTAGCCAAGTAGTTGACTACTTTTCAAACAGCGAATCGCTATTCGCTACTTTTTAAAATTGTTAGCAACTTGATAGAATAGCATGATATTGAGACACGGTTTGCTTAAATTAAATCAATACTCAATAGTCAATTTGCACTCCTGAACACTGTAGTGCTTACAAAATGTTGCTTTGTGTTTACTGTTGTTACTCGTAAGTCGATTTGTTATAGATTACATTACAGCCTGAGTTAGTAGATGCTCCAAATCACTGATAGTAAAACTAAAAATATATAGTGTAGCGAAATAATTCGCTATATTTTTTAAGCAGTAGCTGTAGTCAGTAGCGAACTACCTTTGTTCAAAAGTAGCAGTAGTTGTAGCTGACTACATATTTTTGAAGTAGCTGTAGTTATAGCGACTACAAAAATTTTGTAGTCAACCCACCCTTGTAACTTAGTAGGCGAACAAGTCCCACAATTCTTATGTTGACTCCCACACCCAACCATTACAGTTCACTTTGTGAAAATGTATAGCAGAAAGGATTTTAACGGTCTGTGCCAGTGTAGGTAGTGATGATAACGCTAGAATGCTGCAGATTGAAAGTAATTCAACTACCTGAAAAACACAAGTGAAACATCGACATTTCGACGAAGGGTCTTCGCTCAAAACTTCCAAATTTTACATGTATCTTTCTGGTAGTTGAATGCCTCTCAATCCGCAGCTTTCTGGTATACAATAAGTCAAACTTGCTTTAAGAAGAAAAATGCTTTTAAATTCCAATAACCGTGCAAACCTTGCTCAGTTTATGCTGAAAGTTCAATCTTCTAAATGAAAGCGTTCAACAGACAAGTTGAATTTGCAGTTTAATGAGTTAAAATCACTGATAAATTCGTGAACTGATTATGTTGAAACCACAGTTTAATCCTAATTATCCCTGTTCAATATTTTATCTTAGATGATGTTGGCTTCTCCATAGAGTTATCCTGCAAAAGGGGAACATTTCGATCGAAATGTTCCACTTTTTAACCGCGATATGTATATTTAAAGTAAATTTCAACCTCTACACTACAGCTATTCTGCAAGTTAGGTACTCAAGTTATTAAGTCAAGTAGGATACTATTTGCTGGTCAACAACTAGTAATTCTGTGTAGTTAGTATCTTTTCTATTGCATATTTTCTGCGAACCTTTTGATAGACAACACGCTCAATCACACATGAGAAATTATCGAATAACATAACAAGTAAAATTGAACGAATTACAGATCTGAGACTATTGGTAGAACATTTCCCTTAATATTAAAATAATGTATATATTATTGCGAAACTTTGTATCATATGCCTAATTAGAAGCCAATAATTATGCCTGGCTATAGTTTATGACGTACAACTGATGAACTAATAGGGTAGGAAAGCAGGTTATGACGTAAATAATGACATATTTCCCACGTCTTACACTCGTGGTAATGGAAGTGTTCCTAAAATTCTACCAATTCATTTGCTCGCACGAACAAATTCATTTGACCAATCATACAGAGATATAGGAAGTGACCAAAAATTATCAAATACACGACGTTGCGTAATGTCGAACGTCTCAAGTGAATTGGTTCGTCCATGTGAGCAAATTAATTGGTAGAATATTACTATACTAGAATGTTTTAGGAACATTTCCATTGGGTTATTGTTTCCAAATAGTCATGCATGACAGGTGGGATATTTAGGTCGAAAAGTAATTTTTTATCCCATTCCCCTTCAGTGGCGGAAATCTCGGTGGGGGGCCCCCCCCACCTTCATGGAAAATGACGAATTTTCGGAAATTTTGACCTATAAGAGAGCTAAAAACAGCCTTTTCTAGTGCAAATGGGGGGGGGGGGTTGTCGGAAATTTGAAAGTTTTGTCGGAAATTCAGAAGGCTTCGCCCCCCACCGGAAAAAGTGAATTTCCGCCACTGTTCCCCTTATCGAGAACCCAATATCATCTATTATAAATATAGGTTATCATATAAGGGATGAGGTGATATCAGTTTTATCGCTCGAGGGATGATATCACAATTGTCACGAGCGAGCGCAGCGAGCGAGGGACAATTGTGATATCGTCCCAAGAGCTATAAAACTGATATCATCGAATCCCGAGTACGATAACCTATATATTATTTACTTGTACCTTTATCAGGGTTTGACACCCAAAAATAAACAGTTTTGAAAAAAAAGGATCATTTTAGAATTCGGAAAAATTCATCATTTACTGAACAAATATGATTTTAGAAAATAAATAGACCATTCATATAAATAATATACAATTTAAGTCTTTCGTTTTGTATTATCGTTCTTGTTTCCTTCGATAAAACTGTCGACATCAACCAACACGAACCCATTGAGCACGAACCTCGAGTCGCCATGTTTGTTTTGACAAGGCGCGAAATTTAGCGGGACAAAAAACGATATCCGGGACAAAAAACGATATCCGGGACGATATGTCGATATCGTTTTTATGTCCCGCTGCTTCCTACCTGATAAAGGTACAACGTCAAGTATGTAATAAAAAATAGTATCACAACATTGAACAGTCCACAATTTTGTCGCCTATACTGTATAATTGAATTGTAACAACTTTGGTGAGCCACACTTTTTATTTATTGAACATTTTCATTTAGTAAAAATGATACATATTACTGAGTCGACTTTCAAAACATTTTTAGTAGATAAGTTACGTGATATCCATAACTTCCTTCCTTTGAAAGCATACAGATAGTATAACGTAAGAGCACCTGCAATCTTGCAGGTGAAGTTAGCTGCTTATCTTTAATAAATTTTATTGTCAATTCTACAGCAATAATATTGTGAATTATGCATCATATAGAAGAAGTTCCCCAAAAAGAGCAACTAATTACCTTGCTTGTGAGATAAATAAGAGGCCGTCATAGCTTAAATGTTTGGAAAATGTTTCAAAACGCTTAACGACTTTAAAGATAACGCGTAAATTTTATGCAGACCGGTTAGAGACGCTTAAGTACTCACGCAGGTGGTGCATTGACGTGTGCCGACTTATCAACCTTCCATCCGTGGGTATAAAACAACAGTAGTTCCTCGTCTCTGTACAGTACCCTTCGAAACTACTTAATTTGCAGTTCCCTGCAGTGGCTAAAACGTCGACATAAATTTCACAATGGGACAGTCCATTACCAAACTTCGTAAAGAAGTTACAAGTCCACAAGAAGGACAGAAACGAGAGTTTGAAGAACGTCTTCAGATCCTAGAAAAAATGATCGAGCAAAGACTTGAGATTGAGAAGATCGCCATCTTGAACGGTGAGAAAAATGACCAAGAAATTGATACTGGTACCATTGTGTCTTTACACAAAATGGTGTTTATAAAAACAGAAAAAAAGGAAAGCGATGACTTGAAAAAAGTGATCCATCAATTATTTTCCGGTGACTTTATCGGAGGGCTTGAATCTATTGTTGGGTTGGGTGCAGAATCCGTTCTTGGTAATGACAGCGTGGGAGAGTACGATTCAACTGATATGTTTATTGTCTGGAGTGACAATGCTCTACTTCGTTGTGATACGTACTATTACCGATGGAACTTTGTGTCAAAATCTGTGATAAACGAAATAGAAGGAGTGACTGGTTGTCTTTTGATGAAACGAGTGATTGATATAACAAAAACCGATCCTCAAGTGTTGACCTGGGCTATAACAAGAATGGCAGATCGTTTCAATAACGTGACAGAAGAGAAATCAGCTGACTCTAAAGATGGGGTAAGTACCAACCTAATACGAAATTGATCATCAAATATATTTCCAATGTGTCTTTGTCTAGTTTTATTGTAACTTAACATCTACGACGTCAACGTCAGCTAGGACGTCAAGGATGAGCAGAGGACTGGAACTATGACGCCGTACCAAAATAAGTAGATAGAGGAGACCTTAATATGTTGGTCGGCAAAGCGACGACAACGGCCAAAACAAATTCATTCAAATAAATTATTGTAAAGCCGGTTTTTCACTTCCAAATTTTTTGTCTTTATCCAATTGGTTCCAGATGGTTCCAGTTGAGAGACCAAAGACAAATGAAAAATTCGCTTCGAGCGAAAAAATTCGCAAGTGGAACTGAAGCCGGCATGAAGAAAGCTTACCGTGTATTATCGTATGAATTGAACACAGCTTGAAGATATGAAAACAGATGCTTTCTATGAGTAGAATTCCACATTACTCATTAGTACTCAACCAATTTGCTGAGTATCCACTTCTTACGTAACTAAAATGCAAACGTTCTACACAAGACGTAAAAACTCTGGTTTACACGACATCTAAATCTCTCATGCGGGATTTTAATTATTTATTTCTTTTCTTAAATATTTATTAATTTCATTGTATTACTACCCGTCGTCATCACGTTGCCGTCCTAGATCTTAAGGTCTCTAATAGCTAAAGATCTACAACGTCAAATATCTATATAGGACGGCAAGCGGAAGTAAATTGGCAATATTTTTTAAGCGCGCATGCGTCTCTCTCAATTGCTCGCCGTTCACCAAACGTCGAGTCGACAACTTCACAACAAGAGTTTTGCCGTCGTGGATACAATCGCATAACAAACGGCAATGAATTCACACGTCTCTTTAAAATTCATTTTCGAAACGATGTGAATATTTATAGTTTAAAAGTCGACGTCATGAATCTCAAGTGGATATTTAGGTTATCGTTCCATGTTTCGCGCACCAATATAGGTTAGGGGTTAGGTTAGGGTATATATATATATATATATATATATATATATATATATATATATATATATATATATATATATATATATATATATATATATATATATATATATAGGTTATCATATAAGGGATGAGGTGATATCGGTTTTATCGCTCGAGGGATGATATCACAATTGTCACGAGCGAGCGCAGCGAGCGAGGGACAATTGTGATATCGTCCCGAGAGCGATAAAACTGATATCACCGAATCCCGAGTACGATAACCTATTTATTATATACTTGTACCTTTATCAGGGTTTGACACCCAAAAGTAAACAGTTTTGAAAAAATAGGATCATTTTAGAATTCAAAACAATTCATCATTTACTGAACAAATATGATTTTAGAAAATAAATAGACCATTCATATAAATAATATACAATTTAAGTCTTTCGTTTTGTATTATCGTTCTTGTTTTCTTCGATAAACTGTCGACATCAACCAACACGAACCTCGAGTCGGCCATCTTTGTTTTGACAAGGCGCGAAATTTAGCGGGACAAAAAACGATATCCGGGACAAAAAACGATATCCGGGACAAAAAACGATATCCGGGACGATATCGTTTTTATGTCCCGCTGCTTCCTACCTGATAAAGGTACAAGTATGTGATAAATATATATATATAGATGCTATATATATATAGATGCTATATATATATAGATGCTATATATATATAGATGCTATATATATATATAGATGCTATATATATATATATATAGATGCTATATATATATATATAGATGCTATATATATATATATATATATATATATATATATATATATATATATATATATATATATATATATATATATATATATATATATATATATATATATATATATATATATATATATATTAGAGCTGTGCGGTTAACCGAAAAATTCGGTTCTTCCGGTACTTTTTTCAGCACCGAAAAACTATACGCAAAAAACCGGTAGTTTCGGTTTTAATTTCCCGTTTAACGCCCACCTGATTGCAGGTTGAAATGTTTGGAAAATAACAAGATTGTGCTCTTTGTGCACAATATGCACTGTACTAAGTGCTCAAATAGTTGATATTTTAGCTGTGATAGTTATTTTTGTGAACTTGCTTTAAATTTTTTTAAAAACTAAGAAATATTACATCTTCATAAATAAATTCCAATTGTTCTTTTAAAATATTCAGAGATTTATACAAACTTAGAAAGGCATAAATTCATCTATTTAGTAAAAATGCTCGAAACATACATAAATGAGTTCATACATTTGTACTGTTCTTCTTTTTTGAAAATAACCGAAACCGAACCAAACCGAGGTTTTTTTGTTCCAAAAAACCGAAACCGGAACCGAGATAAAATTTTTGGAACCGCACAGCTCTAATGTAAAGCTGTTTCCGTATTATATTAATAATCTCTGTTTTAGGAATGTTTCTGTCAACATGTATAGATTTAGATTAAAACAACGTCATTACGCGCGATTGGTATTTTGGAGTCTGGGAACGTCCTAGTTTTTGACGACAACAGCCTAGTTTTTTTCCAAATAAGGTAATTCTAGGACGTTCTCAGACCCCTGCGCACAAAAAACTAGGACGTTCCCAGTCTTCTTCACCTTCTCACGTCCAGAAAACTAGGCAGTTCGCATTTATATAATTACAATGCGTGATATCAAATAACATTTGCGCAAATCTGTCGCAATAACATTGGTGTAATCAGAAAAAAAGCATTAGAAATACATTATATTCTTTGTATTCAGTACAGCTACCAATAGTACAATGTACTGAATATTAGTTATTACGCTTATCTCTCACTTATTGAGGCAATGATTATTTACGCAAATAACGCAATGACGAATTGTGATTCATGTTTGGCATACATTACATTGTAATTTTTAAGAGATACGTAGTCATCAACTAAATTGGATTCTTCGGTGTTGTTTTTAAAGCTGTTGTTTCTAATAATGTGGGCATAGGCATGGTCTTGTTTTTTTTAGTTTGAGTACTAAAACTGGAGTTTTTATTATATAAACCAACGTCTATATATAGACTCTATACATGAATTGTAAAAGTATATCACACTCTGCACTTGACCTTTAAAACGGTAACTTTATAACGTCACAATATTTATGGTCACCACTTTTCCCCTGATGCTTTGCTAACATGCAAATTGTCTAGTATTGATCTTCAAAAGAACTTAGAACGGCAATTTTATAAAGACATTACCAATACAAGAAATGTTAAAATTG
>CACRXK020005426.1:0-28115 GCA_902702795.2 Paramuricea clavata
TATCGCTGTGGCATCAAGACGTGCGGAAAATGCAGACGATTTCAGTATTACGTTGAGCAACACGACGATTGTTTCTGGGAGACACCATTTATTAACGCCAGCTGATATTTGCAAAACATGGAGTGGCTGAAGGTGAATTGTCGCAATATTGAATTAGAGCCCATACCCCTCGAGACAGGGAATGCTTTTGATATATGGAAATACATCGCGGACCGCGGTTTATCATTCAGGAAAATGGTGTTATTTTGAATTCAAAGAACTGATTACAGTTACTTACAAGCATGATCCAATAAAAAAAGTTTAGGGTCTGGATTTCGACGTCCAAAAGCTAGGTAGGGTCGGGAAACCGGGAACTCACATATTTTGTTTTGGCTTTACATATAAACTCCTATACCGATATTTCATATCTTGCTCGGCTGAAAACATGTTCTCCTCCATTCTTGGATTGTGACATCACTAAAGGCTAATTTCCACTCAGGAAAATTATCCGTGGATTGGAACGGACAAGTAAATTTTTCTTTGTCTTGTGAGCTCTGGGTTGGAACTAATGACTTTAACACAAAGAAAAATTTTCTTGTCCATTCCAATCCACGGATAATTTTCCTGAGTAGAAATTAGCCTTAACCGTGGCTTTGGTGACATCGAAGCAGGAGTAGGCGTTTAATTAAAACTACTGTACCCCATAGGTTACCAAGTAGCATAAGTATATTTTTAAAATGTTGTCAGTCAAGTTGTTATTTGAAATAGTAAACAAGGCATAATTTTAGTCTCATATAATGATCAGTGGCTCTCAAGATAAAAGATTTCGGAACATGCATCTACAACTATCCGACATGGCGGACAGCTCATTATTAGGATTTCGTTCCAAATCTTTCTGACGGTTTTCGACAGCCAACTCGCAGCTCGCAAAATAGCCGACTTCGTAAAAAACGTTTCCACATATAAAGTCAGTAAAAGTTCATTATTCAAATAAGAAAACTGATTTTATATATTGCCGTTTCCTTTTAAAATTAATAAAGGAGTTATTTGCTTCAGCGAATAATCCATTTATTACTTCCGTGGGAATTTTGTTGGGATATTTAGGGATTCGGGGTAGCACGCGGAATGGGGTTATGGAGGGAACCTGGCAGGGAAACTCGTTCAACCAGTTTTATTTCCCGTGGAATTTTGCAACACATCAGTGAATTTCCATGTCGCTTCACGTGCATCTTGGGCCTACTATATAAAAACGTTGAGGGTTAACAGCTCAAGGTCATTCACCTTTGGCTTCGCAAGGCAAGTTTTCAAGTCCTCAACAAGTTTTCCTTTCCCTCCCTTGCCTCATTTTGCGTCCTACGATACACGTTACTGGCGGTTTTTGTATATGGGGCGTTTTTTAACACCCCACCTTTTCTGTGCTATGCATGAATACTAAATTAGAAACATTCATTTGTAATTTGATATTTTTGTGTTAATCATTAAATCGGCATCGTGCTCCTGCACATTGCCATTATTTTATCCAGAACGGTGTACTGTTATTGATCTTTTGCTTGCAGTCCTTCGCACAGAAAACGGAGCTCATCAGGCTGATAAATTGCCGCTAAAGTTTAAGTTATGCATTGCTTGCTACCGCGGAAGCGATAAAAAGCCTTTTCATAAGGATTTCATCAACAACATTTTAGTTCTTTTAATCCCCATTTGACATTTCAGTCATGCATCTGGCAGTCAAATGCCGCCTTCCATCCCATCCAGCTTAATTGTAATATAACACTTTTCGATATCTGCCTCATACAAATGCGGGCGGAAAGTTGACCACATTTGGACAAACTTTATGAATATAGTGGCTTTCGCAAAATGAGAAGATTATTATAAAATTTATGTAGGGCACCTTCAAATCCACCTATCTGCACACAGTGATTTTGCACAATTAACTAATACAGAGATAATAACTAATACTAACACCGAAACTAATACAGAGATAGGAAAAAGAACAACCCATTTCAACGAATTTTGGCAACGAGGGAGCCTGCCACGCAGGTAACTACAAGACAAGAGAACAAAGTAACAATTAATATTTAATTTTAGTGCTGTTGAAATGAATTAACTGGAAATAGCCCTGTATGTATGTACTAATAAATAATAATACAGCAATATTATCTAGTGTATGAAAATTTAAAAAATTAATTAAATACAGTTGTATATATATATATGTATATATATATTATATTTAATATTCTTCCTATACATTGAATATTAAACATATTTAGTATTATAAATATTCTTCCTATATTTGCTAATAAATTGGAGGTGTCGACGATTCGGTGACATTTCGTTTGCCCAGTAATATTTTTTTGATGCAAGCAATACACAGCTCGTTCGCCTCCCTACCCTCTTGACAGACCATGTAAAAACTGAGAAAGCCATGTGGCAGATCATCTACAATGTACAGTTCAACTTTGTTTCCTACACCACGAAGTCGTTTGGCGAACTCAATGGAGTCATCAAGTAAAGGGTCCATGGTACATGCCTAAACAACAAATTTCAACATAGTGTCATAGTGTATGTAATAATAGAGTTTGAGTTCGGTGGAGAAAAGTAGTGGGGAATGGCCGAAGAGTGGCCGCTCACAGTATTATCGTTAAATCTTATAGTGAAAGATGACGAACTAACTAACTACAATCAGTGAGAAAATTCGTGGACCGGTTAGGCTGAGACAGAAACATGACCCCCTTCAATGTTGTTAGACTAAAATTGACATTTTATGTAAGTGGTTTTGTGTTCAGTTGATTTGTTGATAACTCTCCAAAGCGTATACAACAACATTGAAATGGGGGAGGAGTGTCCCATGTTAATTTGCACAATTATTTGTAAAAATGAACTTTAAATCTAAGTATCTCACTGATTGTGGTTTGTATTATTTTGGTTTGATCCAAAAACGTTTGGCAACTAAATTGCAGCAATTAGTGGCGGACACAAGTGGTTGAATAATGACTGATTAACCATGTAACTACACTATAACAATGCTAACACATTATTTAACTTACGAGTAAGTCAATGGGAGGTAACTTAGCCAACTGTTCATTAGATGCCACCAAGGGCGAGATATAAGGATTCTTAGTCATTGTGATGAGATGTTCATCAATTAGAAGTCCACAAGAACTAACATCATGAAGCTCGTTCTCGTCTGTGTTTACGTTACTGCCGTTAAGCAGATCACTATCGGATTGTGACCGAGTTGGACGCAAGTTGTTCATTTGTGAATGAACCAAATCGAACTCGCTCGAGGCATGCGGTATTTGTGCGCTACCAGAATGACTGTCCTTAACTACATCTGGCAACAGCCTATCATCCGCCAAACAGCAGTCATCTTTGGGTGAAAGGTGATCAGCTTTTTCAGAAACACTTTTGGCGCCGGATTGTTTTTTCTCCAAAACACCTTCATTGCCCTTTGCAGTAGTGCCTGTGTACGCCGCAAGACATTGGGTTAGGATACCAACTGGTAACAAGGGATCCAAGAGGGTAAGAAGACGTGACGGTGAAGGCCGGAACTGGACATTAAATGGAGCATATGATGTTAAAATGCCATCCGGAAGACGAACGCCATAAGAAGCTGCTTTTAAACAAAGAGATACGCTGAGGTTTCCGCCTATATTATGGAAAGAACATACTTTGTTATAAAGGAATCCCTGTTTTCGTACTAAACGGATCGCCCTCAGAAATGTTGTTGCAACAAAATTTGCTTATATTGGGAAAAGTAAATGTTCCCAACAAATTCAGAAACATTTCTGTTCTGCAAGACAGTGCAACTGTTGTCTCGTAAAACAATCAAGAGGTTCAGATTTGATTTCCACTACGACTATACCTCTCACTGGTTCAGTACGTATCTGATTCGTTAATCGGGTACATTAAACACACATGGCAGTGGAAGCAGTAGTGGCAGTCAGTTATAAAATAACATGTATATAACGCGTGCTCTGATTGGTCGAAACCTGTGTTTGGATCAGGCCATCCAAACACGGAAATTTAAAGTGCCTTAATTCGCGGGAATTTTAAACATGTAATCAACATTTGTAATTTTGTTAACTTTTAAAGACAAAAACTTCGTTGTAAATCTACGTTGTAGTGTTTCACGGTTGATTGACCTGATTGTTTACAAAATTATATAGCTTCGTTCGCTTTCTCGCGAACTTGGGAGAATTTAGCATTGCAACTTGGGAGAATTTAGCTTTTATACTTGCGCTTTTTTAAATAAAACTTGCAAGACTATCGTCGTTGTTATTTTATAAAACAATTACTTTATGGTTTCCGTGTTTGGATGGCCTGAACCAAACGCTTGGGAATGTTGCTCGAGTTAAGAAAAGCGCGGAAAATCACTCGCCTTCGGCTCGTGTTTCCCGCGCTTTTCTTAACTCGAGCAACATTCCCAAGTGTTTGGATCAGGCCATCCAAACACGGAAACCATATAGTAATTGTATATTCTTAACCTCCAATGCTTCTCTGACTCACAAGTAATTTACAGCCAGTTAGTACCAGCTAGTACCGTGGTGAATGGCTAAACTAACTGGAAACAAGATTAACAACACTATAAAGACGTTTTAAGCGAAGGCCTTTCGTCAGATTAAGGTTAGTGGCGAAACAAACCACCGCAGCTTATTGTTAAATACTGTGTACACTATATGGTACACTGAAACTCACTGTTGGGATCTCTCAAAGAAATATAAAGCATTTTGGTTCTATTTCATATATATCATGCAACGTTTCGAGCAAAGGTCCTTCGCCTATAAGTCTCCTGCGTGACGAAAGGCCTTTGCTCGAAACGTCGAGAAGTAGTTTGTTCTGTTTCCAATTTTGGTTTTCGTGAAATATAACAAATTGAAAGCTTTATACGGTCAACGCGGGCCCCCCAACGTTTTAGATTATCTCATGTTTCGATTCTATATAGTCTGCCGTGGGCTCATGCATAAACCTCATATACAGTATATCAATAGTCATAAATTATTATACACTGACGTACCAGCGGAATCCCCAACTAATGCGATATGTTTCCCCGTGGTGCCCAGTCTGTCGAAGTTCTGGAGGGCCCAGATGTATGCAAACAGGCATTCCTCCATAGCCCGAGGAAAGGGCAGTTCAGGAGCGAGGGCATAGTTGATTGACAGTATTGGGACATTGAGTGATTTTGCCCAACTTCTCAGGTAGATCTGAAATAGAAATACAGTATAGTCTACAGTGTTCAAGGATTGTAACTTCAGGGGAAACACGATTAATTGTAATATTGACGCAAACATCTTTCACCGAAGAGGTAAGCGTCGGCCGCGGTACAAATATATAGACAGACCATTGGGTCTTTAGCATGTCAGCCATTCAGTTTAAAACAGCAAAATATAGGAGAGTTAATAGGAAAATAGAAAACAAACACCGCTGCTTTTATATAGTAATTATTTAAGCTCTAAAGATAGTCACGTGAAACAATATTTATAGCCATAATATGAGTTTTGGTTTGTGGAAACACTATACATGCATTAATTGTAAAGCTTTCGATCCGTAACCGTAAGCCCGGATCTTCAGCAGTGCCAATAATATATGACACACTTGTTTTAGTTCATACGTCCATTTTTTTATATCAAAAGTGTACTCTTTTTATTGCCGTTTTGACTTAATTGTAATCTCTAGCAACCACAGTCGAGTTACCGTAATATACCTACTTCATGGGATTTTGATGATTGCGCAACAAATCCTCCACCATGTATATGAATAACGAGACCATCTGCTTTAGGTTTAGCGTGAGAATTATGCCGTACATTACCATCTTTATCACGAGTCTGGAAATTAATAAATATATGGTCAAGTGACACTTGCTGTTTGCATACCATTTGTATTTTCTTTCCATTCTGTTTATCTGGCGTTTACATGCTAATTCCAAATGTTGGTTGTTTACTGTTTGGTGTTCATCACTTTATTCTTTAATGTTCCATGTTTGCTGTTTAAGTGGATACAGGCCGACACCGAATGCTAATAATGTGCAAACTATTGGTCTGACACAACTATTTTCCTTGTTCGTCAAACATGCTAAAATTATACCAAGTAAATTTCAATAGACTTGAAGAAAATCCTCGCTAGTCAAATAGTTGAGGGGTCCACCCTGTTTAATAATCCAACTTGGCAACGACGATTCCCCGTGTAAACAGTGGCGCAGCCAAGGAGGGCCGCCCCCCCCCCCCCTCCCCCGTGTTTTCAGAGTGTATTGTTTTAGATTCGTGATGCGATGAACAATTGGGGTTAAAAATTGTCATCAGACAGTGTTGCGTATCTTGCGCTATATAAAGCTCTCTATAAAGCTCTTGCGCTCCCACATAATTAAATTGTCAATCCTGGCTGTACCAAATACGTGTAAAAATTCACTTTCTGCAAAAACGTAGCCTGATTAGCCAGGAAGGATGAGGGCTGGTCAGGCTTAAGGTCGGGGTCGATCTTGTATGTACCCATCCCTATCACACTTGGATCCAGTATCAGACCTCGATCTACGGCGTCAAAAATATGGTATATAGAAAAATGAATACCAAATGAAAAAAAAATGAATGAATATCTCCACGAATTTAGAAATATTCAAAATGAGCAATGAAGATAAATTTATGGAGTCCCAACTATTCCACGTTCACTCCCGAAACTGAGCAGCTAAAATTTGAATGCAAGGATTGTTTTGATCTGGAAGCTGCATGCCCTATATCCAGGCTTTTAGCCAGAAGGGCGTCCTGGGACGCCCCTAGAACGAAAAATGGACGTCTTTGGACGCCCAAATTCTAGGGAAAAAGGGAAATTATTTTCAATTATTTCCCTAGAAGTATATTAATATATCTGAAACGAAATAGCTTCAATTATTATTATTATACATTTGACATTTTGATCAATTTGATAGTGTACCTGGCTGAATGAAAATGTCACAATTAAGTAAAGAAGCATAGCGGCACAAACTCACAAAGCCAAGTGTGTTTGAAAAATTTCGAACAAGCTTGGAACAGATACTGACATGAAGTAACGTAAACTTCAAAGGTTTTCCAGAGGAACGTTTTCTCGAACCCCCTCTTTACTGTAGATGTATCGTTATACCAAAATTGGATGCCCTCTTTTAGAACCCTGGCTAAAAGCCTGCCTATATCAAAAAGGAAAACATTTATAAAAACCTGCTCACCTGCCCCGCTCTTAGTAGATATGATAACAGATGAACATTGACTGGTGCCAAACCAATCCACGAACTTGGTGGTTGAATGGTAACACTGTCTCCACTTTCCTTAGTTATTTCTATTGGTACTGGAGGTATTTCGAAGAATTCATTCACTTTCAGTGTGGATGAAACAACTAAGGGAAAGTGCTATAAAATAAAACATCATTTTCTGACTTTTACATGAGTATTACAGCTTTCACAAAGACGGAATGCCTTAACACTTAAATCTTACGCCCAATTAATAGGACACTGCTAATCAATGCCATATATATTGATCAGTAGTTGGTAAAAAGATCGGTTGTGATGCATGATGGGAAGGCACGCACCTCCCCCGCCCCTGAATTCACATAAAACGACTGGACCGGGGACGAGACAGACGGTACTGAAACATTAAAACTAATTACGGTAAAATAGACAACTAAGCGCGAAAACAAGATTAGCGAATTATCAACAACTGAAATACTGCATGTATATACGATGATTATGTAAAACGAATGGACGACTTGCGCTTTAGAAAAATTTTTAATCTGGGAATAACAAAGGATATTTTTGGAAAGAAGTTATCAAAATTAGAAAAACTGCAAAGTTTGGTTGCGAAATGTTGTAAAATACGGAAAATATAGCCCTGCGAAGTTGGCAAATTTGTATACATTTCTATTACGTGCGGAAATTGGTGACTAATTTAGTTACCAATTCACGCACGTAATACAAAAGTATACAAATTTGCCAACTTTGAAGGGCTATATTTTCCGTATTTTACAACATTTCGCAACCAAACTTTGTAATATTACTAATTCCAAGACGCTCTCTCTAGCTGTGGTGAAAGATTTCGTTGTTCGTACTTAGATTAAAATTTAGTCTAAAGCGTAAGTCGTCCATTAATCTATAAAGATCTGCGGCCGGTTGGACGAAAGGCGTAATTACAAACTTTAACCGTGGTCAGCTAGTCATTAAGTTCGACTTCCAATATCGATACCAATGTCTTCACTTTCGTTCTCATTTTGGTATACCGGGAATTTTAAAGCGTTAAGTTATCACGACAGATAAAGTATAGAACACATTAATTGTCACCGAATATTTGTGGTATACTAAACGGCAGCTGAGCAAAAATTCCGACTAAAACATGACTCAGGCGATGCTAATAAGCAAATAGTTTACGTATTTATCGAAAAAATTATGAAATATCCGATTTATATGAGTTTATCTTACAATTCCCACGACTTCCAATACAAGGCCGACTTCGGTAGTGGTGACTTCCAATACACTTGTCCTCGTGCTTCTTGCGAGCAGAGCGCATGCGCATGACCTGTTGTTAGTATCGGTATTGGTAAATCCAGCGGTAGCAGATAAATTTCTGAAATAAAATCCTACCGAGGCGCTATCCACCGGATAGTGATTTTTCAATCTTTGTAAAGATGCTTGAAAATTATAAAACTTCGGAATAAAGACGATATGGATCCCACAATTAAATAAAAGGCAACGTTAATTTTTATATACTAAAGTTTAATAACTTCTTATTAACCGAACGCGAAGCCTGCACTGTTGGGGATTGCCTCCCTTGTTTCGCCCAACAATTCACGTACAAATTAAAACCACAAAATAAATTCTCAATGACGATATACAGTTTGTATATATATATATATATATATATATATATATATATATATATATATATATATATATATATATATATATATATATATATATATATATATATATATATATATATATATATATATATATATATATATATATACTTGTTATATATATATATATATATATATATATATATATATATATATATATATATATATATATATATATATATATATATATATATATATATATATATATATATATATATATATATATATATGACAAAATACAATATTCGTATCAGCCAGTTCGACATTTATATGCAACAGAATAGCTGGCTACGATCCGAGAGAAACAAATACTAAAAATGTACTAAAGTAATAAAGTTTTAATTTTCGACTGAATGTCTCAGCCTTCCTCAGAAATAATATTACTAATAATTTCTAACGTATATATATACTCCAATAATATGCAAATATTACAATAATGATAACTAATTAAGCTTAGTGATAGACAAAGAAGTCACTGTTGCACAAAATCGTGACTATCATTTAACCCTCCCCGATTAGTCAAAAGGGTCCCAATCCAGAAGTTTTCACATTCCAACAGATTACCACAACGCTGATCAATCAGCATAAATTTCAAATATGAATGATCAGCCCCGTGGCAATCCAGGAAGTGATTAACAATACTACAAGTTCTGTGCCCACTTAATGTGTGACTTGTAGTTTGCAAGGCGGGCCTTAAAATTAACAGTAGAACCAACACCCTGCAAACCACAAGCCAAACATTCGGCAAGATATACCACTGCCTTGGACGTACATGTAAGCGATTTACAGATTTTAAAAACTTTCTTGGTAATAACGGAACGAAAAGTGTGCCCTTCTAACAAAAATTCTTACAGCAGTCACAACGCTTTGCTGTACAATTAAAACAACCGAATTGTTCTACTTCAGTATTTTCCTTGCCATATGGGTTGGAGGGAGCCAATAACTCCTTTAAATTGGCGTTGCGCTTAAAAGACACACGAATAACCTTCTCGGGTAGAATATCTCTGGCCTTCTCATCACCACAGATAATGGACTTGTGATGTTTATTTATGATTTTTCGTATGTCTGGTCCACGCGGATTATACTTAGTAACTAAACAACAATATTCTTCATTGGACTTTTTCTTACTTTAAGATTTTGGTTTACGAAACACAAACAGTGCTCAATACCATATAGATAGAGCGTAATATAGTTTTTCGTTTTACCTCAAAAAACCACAACAGTCTGTTTCATCCGTATAGGAATCATCAGGTGGTCCCTATACGGATGACAACAGACTGTTGACCACCTGATGATTCCTATACGGATGAAACAGACTGTTGTGGTTTTTTGAGGTAAAACGAAAAACTATATATATATATATATATATATATATATATATATATATATATATATATATATATATATATATATATATATATATATATATATATATATATATATATATATATATATATATATAAATATATATATAAAGCTTTATTTCGCATGACCTAATACCTATTTACAGGTTAGAGAAGGGCTTTGGGTTGGGATCAGTTTGTCTTATAAATGGAAGTAAATTGGCGTATTTTTTAGAAGAATCGTCTATGTCTATGAACTTTTTAGCACCTGAAACTAGCCATATAACGGCATTAAAAATCAAGGACTATATAATTTCTTCGCTATTATTGACCCGTCATTATCTACGGTTGATAGTTGATGATCTGCCTCGTACCCAGGCGTCTCTTTGTAAAAAACAGTGATGCGCATATGACGAGTTTACATGAAGTATTGTAGTTGGGAGAGATGCCCAGCACGCACCCTTCCCAACAGCCCCTTCGCGCGTCGCCTGCCTACCTGAATACTTCATGTATTGTAATTATTTAAAGCGCCTGGGTACGAGGCAGGTTGATGATCATAGTTACAGTGGGCCTGGCTTGTCAGGTTGAGTTGCCCGTAGCCGGAGGGTACGTCTGAGCCGGCGTCTTGGTATATTGTGGTTATGATAGTTGCCATGCCAAAAAATATTACTATCAAGGCGGACATTTGCCTCTTTGACGCCCGCGCGTGCGTAATTGCAAGTAATTACGATGTGACGTGAAGCCAGTCACGTCATGACATTCTCAATTTAAGACATTGCGTAATTATGCTAACTCATGTTTTTGCTATATTTATCTTATACGTAATATCTAAAAATAGCGTTTATGTAATGTTCTATTAATATCTTGCGGATAGTATATAAACAGTGAAAGCTTAAGTTAAGAGATAGATAGAAGATTATTAGAAGGGATTGGAAATAGTAATTTGTTGTTGTTGTTGTTGTTGTTGTTGTTAAAGAAGAATAAATTGATATTATTGGGCTTATTGTCGTTGCAAAGTTCATAAGACTCAGAAGAAGGATATTCCAAATACGAGAAAGCCTCCTTGGCCAGCGCGTGTCGCTGTGTCTGGTCAAGGAGGGCAGAGAGCGTAAAGAAGATGAAGATACAGACACACTTTTTTGTTCGTTCTCGCCCGCGAACGTAACAATTGGGGCTCAGGCGGGAAACCACTCTCTTGGATGAGAGCGGTTGTTTTGTTGTCAGTCTGATGATTGTCCTTTTGGTGTTATATTATTGATGGACCTGTTTCCAGTTTTGACGTCATGCAGTTCACGATCAAAATTGTCGACTTAGCCAGAGGCTGAAGTACAAGAGTGCTACGCTGGAGGTTCACTACGTCTTCATGAAAAGGTTTCTGCTAAGATCGTGCCTAACGTCTACTCAGTGATGCCTAACAGTGGGGGAAAGATTTGTGATTATTGACCACATGTTAGTGGTTTGTTACTGGTTTGTTACAGTGGTTTGTTGCCCTGTTTTGTTACAAAGTTGTAATAGTTTGATAAATCTCCCGTAAGTTAAAGTAATAATTATTATTGAAGTATAAAATTTGTTTAAATTTAAGATTAAAAAGGGAGTTTGTAATTTATTTAGAAGATGTCGTTCTTCTGTTGTTGAATCTTCCCTATTCTGTTATACTGTTGCTAGAGTTTAAGGACGCTATTCTTGCTGTATTGAGTTTTCTCAATTTTCATTCTTTATAGAGTATTTTAAAGTATATAATTATAACATTTAAAGAACAATTATTTGATATGGATATATGGAGGTTACGAACAGTTAACGAAAGTTCTAAAAACTTTTTTTTTTCAAGAGGGGGAGTGTGACGTGAAGCCAGTCACGTCATGACATTCTCAATTTAAGACATTGCGTAATTATGCTAACTCATGTTTTTGCTATATTTATCTTATACGTAATATCTAAAAATAGCGTTTATGTAATGTTCTATTAATATTTTGCGGATAGTATATAAACAGTGAAAGCTTAAAATGAAATCTGCTGTGTTGGTGTAATGTACTCAGGTGAATAAGATGTTTGTGTGATGTTACTCTGAGTGTATATCCACACCGGGCAGGCTTGAAAAATTTCTTAAAAGGCACGGATAGATGTTTTTCATGTCGCTAAGAAAATTATCTGGTACAGTGTAAACATAGCCATACAGGCCCGAGACTGCAGAGTATATGATAAAATCATATACTCAGATATGAGTCATTACATTACTCGAGACTGAGTATATGATAAAAACAATGTGATTTTATTCCTTATACTTGTCATTATGTTACAAAGGTATGTTTGTATTGTCTGGCGAATCTTATGAAAACCATTTTAACCCACCTTGTAGTTATCCTCGCACGAATAAGGGTCATTTTTGACAACCGGGAAGACATAGCAAGGCAACTTGGGTGGGAATTTGTGCGGCAAGCCAAATATCGTCGCGTATATATATATATATATATATATATATATATATATATATATATATAAGTATATATATATATATATATATATATATATATATATATATATATATATATATATATATATATATATATATATATATATATATATATATATATATATATATATATATGACAAAATACAATATTCGTATCAGCCAGTTCGACATTTATATGCAACAGAATAGCTGGCTACGATCCGAGAGAAACAAATACTAAAAATGTACTAAAGTAATAAAGTTTTAATTTTCGACTGAATGTCTCAGCCTTCCTCAGAAATAATATTACTAATAATTTCTAACGTATATATATACTCCAATAATATGCAAATATTACAATAATGATAACTAATTAAGCTTAGTGATAGACAAAGAAGTCACTGTTGCACAAAATCGTGACTATCATTTAACCCTCCCCGATTAGTCAAAAGGGTCCCAATCCAGAAGTTTTCACATTCCAACAGATTACCACAACGCTGATCAATCAGCATAAATTTCAAATATGAATGATCAGCCCCGTGGCAATCCAGGAAGTGATTAACAATACTACAAGTTCTGTGCCCACGCTTAATGTGTGACTTGTAGTTTGCAAGGCGGGCCTTAAAATTAACAGGAGAACCAACACCCTGCAAACCACAAGCCAAACATTGGGCAAGATATACCACTGCCTTGGACGTACATGTAAGCGATTCACAGATTTTAAAAACTTTCTTGGTAATAACGGAACGAAAAGTGTGCCCTTCTAACAAAAAATTCTTACAGCAGTCACAACGCTTTGCTGTACAATTAAAACAACCGAATTGTTCTACTTCAGTATTTTCCTTGCCATATGGGTTGGAGGGAGCCAATAACTCCTTTAGATTGGCGTTGCGCTTAAAAGACACACGAATAACCTTCTCGGGTAGAATATCTCTGGCCTTCTCATCACCACAGATAATGGACTTGTGATGTTTATTTATGATTTTTCGTATGTCTGGTCCACGCGGATTATACTTAGTAACTAAACAACAATATTCTTCATTGGACTTTTTCTTACTTTAAGATTTTGGTTTACGAAAACAAACAGTGAATTATTAAGCGTAATATTTACATTTTAAAGCCATATGTCTGCATGTATGGAATATATCAGGTGGTCCATATACGGATGATCAACAGCTGTTGACACAGATGATTCTATACGGTGAAACGACGTAGTGGTTTCGCGATGCATTAAATACTAATATATAATATATATATAAATAAATATATATAAATATTTATATATCATATATTAATATAAAATATATAAAATATATATAAATATATATAAAAGGTCAGGTTTTTGGGTTGGGATCAGTTTGTCAAATGGAAGAAATGGCATTTTTTGAAAATCGTTATCTCTATTGAACTTTGAGCACCTGTAGCCATTAACGGCATAAAAGTCAAGGACTATATAATTTCTTCGCTAACCGACGAGTCACACAATAAGTGAAACATAGGACACCAGTTTTCGTTGATGCATTAAACAAACATTAACCTATGCCCATGATACACTTAGGCAATTGTTTATTTGCCTTTATTACTTAACAAAATGTTACCAAAATTCCTCGTGCTACAATGTGGTAGTATTTCCCAAAGGTCGATTATTGTGTCCATCCTGCACTCTGCATGATAATGTCAATAGGCATGTTCATAGCCTTTGCTGCCGATGTTGTGGCTGCCCGAGTACTGTGAGCTCCGAATTTTGCAGTATTTATACCTGCTAGGTCCAAGGTGTTTTTGAGCCAACGACTAACAGTATCTCCTGAAACTTCTTTATGGGGTTTTTGGTGACTGATAAAAAGTCTATGCTGATTGCCTCGCAAATCAGTCGTTCGTTTGACATACTCTTCTATGTGTGCAACCGGGCATAGTTTCCTGTCAAGCTTGTATGACTGAACTTCAATCGACGTTAAGTGTTTACCAGGACGAGAAGTTTTGAGTAACGACGTAATAATAAAGATACACTTTTCCCGATTTAAATCCATGGTAGTAATATTCAATGCATGTAAAGTTTGGCGACGTTGGCCGGTTAATAGAGCTAACATTACCAGCTAAATAATCCAACACAACATTAACATCCCAAGTTTCAGAATAACGGGGTAATGAAGGTCTTGTCTCAAAAACGCCTTTCATAAAACGAGTTACTACTAGTGGCTGGGTTCCAAATGTCTGATTGTTTGGGAGTGTGACGACAGTTGATAAGGCACTTCGGGCCGTATTTAACACACTATAACCAATTCCTTCATCGTAGAGCACAGCTAAAAAGTTCACTCCTTCTTCCAGTTGCTGAAAAGGAATCCAGTTCCCTTGAACGACAGTACCGACGCCATTTGTTGAGGTATGGTATATACTGTCTTTGTGTGCTTTTCCTCCACGAGGACAAGATGATAGACAAAGCCCCCTCTGAAAGTCCTTTATTTTCAAAGGATCCCCGGAAATGTGGCACATCAGTAACGTTAACTTGGGGTATAGAGGATGGATCAGGTCTGGTTTGCTGGGCATGTATATAGTGTTCTCCTTGTTGGGGAGAATTACTGGAACCTGAATTACCATCCGCATTAGGTATGGCCACCAAGGCTGTGCAGGCCATTTTGGAACAACAACCAACCCTGTGCTCTCCTCTTCTCGAATTTTCTGTAGTACTAAAGGGATTATGCTAAATGGAGGAAAGGCATAAAATAAATATGGTTTCCAGCAAATTGTAAATGCATTAACAGCTTGAGCTTCAGGGTCTGGTTGGTATGCAATAAAAGGTTTAACTTTATAATTAAGTCGAGAAGCAAATAGGTCAATAACGGGAGTCATATTCAACAGTTGGATACCCTGTTGATAGATTTCTCGATCTAAAGCCCATTCAGTTTCTTTCAAGGGCTTTCTAGATTCTGCATCTGCTGCCTCATTCTCAAGGCCTGGTATACTAGTGTGCTGTAGTTAGAAATATATCATGCTGAATACACCAATCCCAAATCTCGCGAACTAAAGTGTTGCGTTTGCGAGAATGACTAGTACCCAGTTTACCTATGTCTGCTACAGCAGTCATGTTATCTACATGTTTTCCCGACAGTTTTGTTTGGAATACTTTAAGGGCAAAGAAAACGGCAAGCGTTTCCAAATAATTTATGTGGTGACTGGCTTCAAGTGCAGTCCAATGACCCCCACTTTTTTGTTGACCTAAAACCCCACCCCAACCTTGACTGGATGCATCAGTGAATAAAGTAGCATCTGGTTGGTTGAGGGCAATAGGTTTAAATAAACTGTCAGCTGAATTAATCCACCAGTGTAAATCAGCACATGATGTTTTGGACAACTTCATAGGTCTATCAAAATTCGCGCGCTTTCTCATATTACGTCATATGACTCCGTAGCGACCAAGACCAATGACGAAACAGAACTCAGATAAAGTATATATCATTTCGGACTTGCGTAACAGTGTCAATTATCTGTCCATTAGGCAAGATAAATGATTTGTCAAACTGTCAAAGTTGGACGATAACCTTGCATGGTGGGCTGTTGTGTTTACATAATTCAAAGTCCAAGGCTGGTTCTTCTCTGACATGAAAATGTGCATGCTTAGGGCCTTTCTGTCAATCATTCTTCGGTATATTTCGCGCGGTTGAGTAATGATAACATTACGTCATCAAAATCTTGGTTCAATAAAATTGTAAGTAAATTTAGGTTAGTAGGTAAAGTAAGGTTCACATAGGTATAGGTTGAAGTTTTTACTATGATATTTTGATGAGTATTTTAAGTTGTGAACATGTTGTAATGATGATCGATTGAACAGCGAACCAACTCGACCAGTGCGACAACGCCTTAAATAAACAGAATGTGAGAGCTGGAACGAGCTAGCAACGCCAACCCACACCTTTAAACCTCAACGTTGATTGGCTGGATACAAATAATTTTATTTATTTAGCTTTGCCAACTAGGGCAGGGTCACCACAACAGCATATGCCAATTACTGTGGGCCCTTTTTTTTTTACCTAACCCACCCTGTCAACTTTCCCTGTGGGAGGAAACCGGAGTACCCGGGGAAAACCCACGGCTTTCGGCAGAGCGTTGACTTTTACTCTTTTCACATGGGGACTGGGTTCGAGTCGCACTGAGAAGGTACTTAGTGAGACTCGAACCTGCAGCCTCAGAGGTGAAAGGCAAGTGCGCTAACCACTTGGCCACCGTTGCCCCTAAAATCACACCACTTGCTACATCACGTGTAGAAAGATCCCTCAACCGTTAGTATAAAAGGGCGCGCACAACCCAAATTCGTCAGTGGACGTACGCTGAATAAAGCTTAAATGATGAAAAAGCTACTGAAGCTCAAACGAAACAAGACAAAACGAAGAAATTAACGAACAGATCACGAACAGTGAAAGCCAGTTGAAGGCTGAAGTGAACTCTTGAAAAACTACTGCAAGAAGACGAACACTAAAAACTGATAGTTACTAGAGATTGATTGTAAACGATTCCCTACCTCGCGTAGAAAAACGGAAAAAAATTATATATTCCTAACAATTCTAATGAGTTAAAATGGTACGACACTTTATATCTCTGGCTGACTGCATGGCTCTGTGTATTAAAGTGAACAGCAGCTGAAATCTGAATATATAAAAGAAGGTGTTGCAAAACAATATCCTAACTGACATCCAGCTGAGTAAACTTTAACCCGCCATTTATTCAAAAATCCTCAAAACCTACAATAAAATAAAGCGACTGCTACGCAGGCTAAGTAAACACGGGAAAACCAGCATATACTGTACAGCTATGCCAAAGCAAATTAATCATATTATATTTTACTATACTTTACTGATCATTTACATTCGTGATGGTCCAAGTTAATAGCCTTCATACGTTCAGTATGAGTATACATATTGTTTGGAAATAGATTTGGCTGACGCTTGTTTATAAAATTGCGAGTCGACAAGTTCATTTAGTACAAAACAACATAGCCATAGCATAGTATAGTACAACAAAGGCTTACAAAGCCTTGGAATTATCGACATGAAGTAATACTTATTTTACATAATTCTGTTAGCAGGCTATAAATTTTAGTTACCTTTGGATTTGTGTCCATGGAATGTGGGTCATTTTGAAGAATAGGGAATTGTAAACAAGCGTTGCCGTTGGCCGATTGTCTAAAAAAACAGTTGCAGTTATATTTCCTTTCTAATTGTAATTGTAGTCCTCTAATTGTGAAACATCTGAGTGTTCTTAGCCATCTTAGGCTTGAAATACAGAACTATGTAGATATCTTTAAAATGTCTTCTGCGAACAACCGGCCGCGAGGAACCGGCCGCGAGGAACTGAATCGCGGTTCACATCAGTGGCACAGAGTCAGTGGTTCGCATACGGAAATCGCCTGATTTATTGCCTTTGTTTTGGAGTATCTTTGGCAGTTTGGCTTTTCCTTTATACAGTATATCGCATTTATACGATCCGTTCAGAATGCATTTACTGTGAACAATGATTTACTCAGCCACTCCTCCCTGACTACTACCACACTTTTGGATTGTACTAATGAATGGTATATTAACATGGACCGTGGCCTATACAACATAGTTGTTCTTAAGTTCTTTGTATGTTTGCATGGCGATAAAACATATAATAGTTTGTTTGTGGAAACACCACGTAAATTTATTACTGCAAAGCTTTCGATTAAACAAGCGCATATTATTAGCACTGATGAAGATCCGGGCTTTACGGATCGAAGGCTTTGCAGTAATAAATTCACGTGGTGTTTCCACAAACAAACTATTATATAGTTGTTCTTCTTGATTTAAAGAAAGCATTCGATACTGTCAGCCATGAAATTATTTTACGTAAGTTCGAACGGTATGGCTTTGGTAATAAAGCCCTAGATTTACCGCTAAGTAATTACTTAACAAATCGAACACAGAGATGTCAGCTAAATGAATTGCTTTCAGATCAGAGAGGAATAACGTGCGGCATCCCTCAGGGAAGTATACTTGGCCCTTTTCTGTTTATTATCTATATAAATGATTTGCCAAATTGTCTCAAACATACAACACCAAGGATGTTTGCAGATGATACCAGCCTTACAGCTGTGGGCGAAACATTAAATGGGAATAAGGACTTGAAAAATGTTAAAGTGTGATTGTCTTCAAACAAACTTAGCTTAAATATTGCGAAAACGGAATATATTTTGATTGGATCACGCCCTAAGATTAATAGCATGGATGTCCAACCCACAGTTAAGGTCGACACATGTCAGTCCAATCAAAAGAGCAACATGCGCAAAAGTGCTAGGAGTTGAAATCGATGAGAACCTAAACTGGGAAAAACATATTGAACATATCGCTAGTAAAGTATCTTCGGGGATTGCTGCGTCAAAAAAACTTAAAATAATTTGTAGACCGAGATACATTTGTGCTGGTGTACAATGCATTGATCCAGCCGCATTTTGATTACTGTTGTGAGGTTTGGGATGAGCTTGGCAAAGGCCTCGGCGAACGTCTTCAACATTGCAAAATCGAGCGGCGAGATTAATTATGAATTTTAAAAATGAGCATGAACAGTCTATCTTAGCTCGTACTGCTCTCGGTTGGACATCTCTTGAAGAACGTAGAGCATTAATGAAGGCCAAACTCATGTACAAAAGATCATAGATCAATTAGCTCCACAAAAACTGTGCAACATTTTCCAACACTGTTAATAGTTGTAATCTAAGAGGTTCTTCAACTGGGCTTTTTATTCCAAGGCCCAGTACATAATTTTTAAAAAAGGTTTCAGTTACAGTGGGACTAAATTATGGAGTGGAATACCAGAAAATTTTCGAAATTCGATATCTTACAACTCGTTTTGTAAAAACCTTTTTTCCTCGCCCTCGGCCTCCCAATTATTAAGTTAAGTAGTTTAGTTAAGTGAATATTTAATAGCATATTTATATAATAATAGTTTGTATGTATTAGTAAATTAGTCTTAAAATTGTAACAGTAAGCCAGCACACCTCTCATGGAAATCAGCACAATGTTGAATGAGATTAGTGTGCCTAAATAAAGTTGATCTATCTATCTAGTAACATACAGGGCGCTAATTGAAAACACCCAAGATTCTGAGGTGTCACGTAACCAGCCTGAACCAGGGTCTCTGCTGGAGCGTGTTAGGGAAGGAAGCGGAAGTAGAGAGCCTGGCTTGCGAGGTAACCTGAAGTTCAGGCCCTAATCACAGATAGGGCCTGACACAAAACCTATCTAAATTGTGGGATTCCCATCCATCTGGTGGACGGGAAATTTGATTGGTTGATCAACATCATGAAGGATTTTGATTGGTTGCAAGTTCACATAAACAACAGTTTTAAAAATAGCTCGGTCTATGTCAAGGGCTCAAGACGACAATTAATATAAAGGTCAAACGCACGTAACAAATTCCATTATCGATTTCTTCGAATTTCTTTTCTTTTATATGCTTTATGGCAGAAAATAAATCAAACAAACAGTATTTTCTGTTGTTAGCCCGTTAGTCGTTAGAGTATATCCGCGTCCAGCAAGTTGAGACCTTGAGAAAGCTTGGTAGTCAAGCCGTGCACAGAACTGACTAATTAAATATCTGTTTGCTGTTCGGTTAAATAGACTCTTAATTATATAAAAGTACCTTGAATTTTTAAGTTTAATTAAATTAAAAAGCAAAATGCACACTCTGCGGACATGTTCATGAGAATATAAATTTTTTGTGTAACGAAATCTACAATACTTGTCAATCATATTGCATGTTGTGTCTAAAAATAACATGTGGGCGTCCCGCGGTCTAGACAGGTTTTGTGTCAGGCCCTATTTCAAATTAGGGCCTGAACTTCAGGTTACTTGCGAGGTTGAGTATCTAGCTATTTGGAGCGGGGAGCGCGGGTAAAAAGGCAAGGTAAAGCGGGTCGCGGGTAAAAGAAGCGGGTAATTAAAAAAAGGAGCGGGTGATTTTCCCAGGTGCTAATCGCCGGTAATCACTTGAGCATATGCTTGAGCCTTCTTTATGCGCTTGCTTTCTCCTGGACAATCATATCATTTAGATTCTTCTGTATGTTTGTGGAATGCCTGAAGAAAGTGAACTTTTACAGCAGGGTTTTTTAACAGATGCAGAATGTTCTGAAATTTCGGGAATACATCACCAGTTCCATGTTAGCCTAACCCAAATGGAGTAATTTCTGTAAGGGACTGGTCATAATTTATCAGGGAGGTGTACTTGAAAGGAATGATATTTTGTGACCCTGCTTTGCCATAACCCAGAAAAATAATGCCTCCCCCCTCTCTCTTGCTCGTGTCAGTAAAAATGTACCTACCTACTACTAAACCCTGCATTCAATAAATTTACTAATTGCACTTTAAATTTTCTAATTTTCTAGTTGCGCTTCAAATCAAATACTAAAATTTATATTATTCCAATACATAGTCATATATAAAATTTTTCATTCTAAGTTTAAAGAATCAATTTTTTTCAATGCAACTCAAACAAAGTGTGAGAAGGCATGTATAAAACAATTAATTGAACTAAAACAGCAGACCCCCTCCCCGCCTTCCTAAACTGTCTAATATTTTATGAATCCCCCCCTTTTTCCTGGCTAAAAAATATGTGACCCCCCCACTGTTTCCACCTCCCAACCCTTCCTTCTAAATTATGACCAGTCCCTAACCAGAAAATTTTAACCAGAGTGTTTTTGGGAGTGCTTATCGCATTGTATATAAGCAATATATTTTTACAAAGACATTAGCTCCTATATTTGCTTACCATTTCAAGATCTTAAGACACTTCTGTTTACTGAGAAGTGCAAGTTCATATTGTTCGTCTCTTGTGCAAGCCGGGGCACTGTACTCACAAAATACTCTAAGACTTCATTCGAGCAATTTCCTCCCACATTCTTCTCCCTTAAAAGACTTTTAAGATTGTTTTGATCTTGAACGAGTGATGGTTTAAGGGCATTTGCCGATCCACTCACTACATGAAAAAAAGGCAAGATTTAGATGTAAGGTGTCTTTGATTATACATATCTGATTGCGTGGTTAATTTTAATCACATGATCATTTTTGTATCACTATAAACGTGTTTTCCTACGCTCATTATTATTTTTTATATTACTTGATTTTAAAAAGATACATGAAAAAGGAGTCCTTAATTATACCTTGTATTTACAAGGATTAAATTATTATGCACCTATCAATGTTAACCCCGAGGGGGGGGGGGAGGTCGGGCAAGGGGGGGATTTGGGATTTGACATTTTTACAAAAAAAATGTCAAATGCCACTCCCTCGGGAGAAAATTCCTGGGCAAAATTTCCCACCCCCGGGATGAAATTGTATTCCTGAAGTATTTGGTATATCTGAAATTCTACGTACACTCGCACTTATTCCAGGGTAAATGTTGTATACTCGTTTGGGGACTTTGTGACCTAAGGGACAGATGTCGTTGATTGGATTTGAGATGCATGGTGTTACTATTTCCCGCCTGACAAAGCCATATAGATCATTGCCACATCGAACTTGCGTTACTACCAGACAAACAAGCACCAAATGTGTTGCCCAATACATCTATTTACAATTAGCTCTGTTCAGTTCTGTTCCCAGTGTGTTTGTCTTCTAGACGGAGGGAATATCGCGTGATCTAGCATGTCCTTATATTACAACTGTAAGCGGAATGTGTTGTAAGTTATGGTAATGTTTTTGCCGCAGTGACTTAGTGCAATGAAGAGGTGGTCTTCTTTGTCTTTAAGTGGGAATGATTCCGGCACCCTAACTGTCCTGGCGCTTCTGGCATCCCGCATATAAGCGGATTTGCCCATAAAAAGTCGTATGTGTAGACGTATTCGGGGCATAGACGGATTTTGTGTGGGGGGGGTACCCCCCATACAGAATGTCCACACCTCCAAAAAAATTTTCAACCCCCCCCCCCCCAATATTCGGCATAATAAAAAATAATTAAATAGTCCACTAACCCATGGTTATGCAAAGGGCGCGGTCCCTCCTTTTCTCTCGCACGCTCGGGAATCTAAACTTGCGGAAAGGAGGGACCGCTTGCAGTTTACCTGGCAGATGTAATTTTGCTTGTATTATAAATGTTCTTTAGTTGGGGATTAGCTCGAAATTACGCGCTGTGCGAATGTAAGAAAAAAAATGTGAACAAGATGTTGGCTTATATGTAATATGTAAGGGGCGGACCATTTGACTTTTGAGGGGGGGGTGGAAGATTTCGAAAAAAAATTTCCTGCAACCCAAGGAGAAAGAAAAAAAAAATCATGCAGCACACAATCGAGAAAAAAAAATATCATGCAAAAGAGAGCGCTCAAAAAAAAATTTTCTACATGTAACTCTACTGATGCTCTTCACTTCAGTATTGTGTCCACAGGCTTGCAAGATTTTGCATTTTTGAGCAGGCACATTTGCTTAAAAGAACACGGGGTGAACAGTGGATAACATCACAGGGATTCTACCGCCTTTGGAGCCTCTGACATACGATAGCCAGTGGTGTTCCCTGGCAAAATTGTTCCCCCCCCCCTGAGAAAATCTGGGCTTAAGATAATTATCCATGGCTGAAAACGCAGGAAATAGCATTTCCGAGGTTCAAATTTTAAAATTTTCTCGGGGGAGCATGCCCCCGAACCCCCCAAGGTTACAGGTCATTCATATACTGTACCCTCCCCCATTTTCGAGCACTCTACTCTATCCCTGCATGTTTTAGGTTTTGGTGCAGTTATACATTCTTTGTAAGTAAACTTGCACGCTTTAGTGTGGGGAACATTAAGACATAACCATATATAAAATAAAGCACAGTGAAAATTCCTTGGCCCCTCTTGGGATTCAGTTCTCGGCCTCCTCTGACTGAAAACCCCTGCTACGTCTCCGATGATAGCTATATGAAAGCCTAAAGTTATTATGAGAGGCAAAAAAAATATCCTGCGGCCAAATATATTGGGAAAAAATATCTTGCGCTGCACTTTTACAGGAAAAAAATATCTGTCTCGTTCGCCTGGGCGGAAAAAAAATTCTTGCACAGATTGAATCTTCCACCTCCCCCCTCGAAAATCAAATGGTCCGCCCCTAATGCTTTCTCATAACAAAATTGGAACATTGCTACTGTTGTACCTTGTAGCATAAATATAACACAACAACCATTACCTATCATGCACATGCAACTAATCCAATATTAATCCATGCAAATGATCTACAACTTCTACTTTATAATCTGACGTTGACTTTAACAAAACAAAATTTGACTTGACAAAACAAAACAAAGTTCAATTTAACAAAACAAGTGAATGCAAAATATATTCCATAACGCTAAAACTTTATTTCGATGTGACGTTTTTCATAGGGGAAGCAGCTAAATGTTAGATGTTGGAAATGCCTAAAATCATGCGAGAGTATAAGAAAACCTTGTTTGGAAAACTGTTTACGGTCGTGGCAATGGAAGTGTTCCTAAATTATTCTACCAATTCATTTGCTTACACGAACCCAGTTCATTTGATCAGTTATTTAGAAATTGATAATTTCATGTATTAAGGCCCATATACAGACGGGCAATTTTTGCCTTAACAAGTTTTCCTTTACAGACAACTTTCCTTTTCGTGTGTACGGCAAAAAAATTGACACACTTTCCTTGTTAAGAACCTTGTTCCAAAGGTATTCAGTCATGCCAGCTTTTGGTTTCAGTTTAGCTGCTGCAACTTTTTATCAAAAATGTCGATTTCTTATGTGCATACAGGGTGTCCTGAAAAAAACCCCACAATAATTCTGTTCCAGGTTTTCACACAGTTAATTATTATGTAATTCAAGAGAATGTAATACACCGAAAATGTAATCCAAGAGATCATTTTTAAACACTCAGATTATTAAAATTGGTCTAGTCTATAGAAGCAAAGTTATTTAGGAATATCCAAAGTAAGGGATCATCAAACCTGTTGATACATAACACGACTATAATTAAGGCCTGTTAAATACGTGGAATTTTGGTCGCGTCGAATGCAATTAAGACAATAGATAATGAGATGATAAATCTCATTAAGCTTCATCTATTGTTTGAATTGCATTCGACGCGATCGAAATTCGCCGTATAAAACAGGCCTTAAGCCGGTTTTCCACTAGCGATTATTTTCGCGCGAAGCGACATTTTGCTATTGTTTTAAGCTCTCAGCTGCAACCATCTGGAACAAATTGCCCAAAGACAAAGGAATAAATTCGCCTCGCGCGAAAAAAATCGCTAGTGGACCGGAAAACCGGCTTTAAGCCGAATCTTTTGTCTTGTAAGCGCTAGCCTGGAACTAATTAGATTTTTAATAAATTCTTTTCAATTTTAACAAAAATTCGCTTCGCGCGAAAAAATTCTAGTGGAAAACCGGTTTTATGCATGATTTAAATGGTCCACTGCATGGGTAATAACAATACTTTATTTAAAAACAACGGCATAACATTGGTTCCACTAGACCAACTTTAATTTTAGTGCATGTCAAAATACATCTCTTAGATTAAGTTTTCGATGCCCACTAATAATTAGTTGTGAAAATCTGGAACATAGGCACAGCTATCGCGTTTTTTCGGGGCATACTGTATAATCCATACCGTTTCCATCAACCTAATATCTACAAACCAAATAACATCTATAAACCAAATAACATCTATAAACCAAGTAACATCTATAAACCAAATATCATCTATAAACCAAATAACATACTGTTAACATATGCCTAGAAGAAACTTTGAGCGACAAGAATGGCAATGAACAAAATTGTGCTGAATGCCATGGCGTAAACAGCTGCTTTATTGTCGTAGACATTATCCAGGGAATATTTCTTTGCTGTTGTACCATCTGGCAAGCTGTCACATAAACCGTGGGCTCCCTGTATCAAGTTGGTATCATTTGTTTTGTTGACACTATAACGTTTGGAAGAAAGGAAATTAGCAAGTTAAAATGATTTTTTGTCACGTATTTGCGATGAAAACCCCACAAAATTGCTTTTTCTCTATATTTATTTTCTAGTTTAATAAAGTTCGTGCAGTTATAGCGACTTTTTAAATGCATCTGCCGGTTGAGAAGCACAAAATAATAGTAAAAATTTTCCAATTAAAATACAATCATCGATGATGATCTCACAACAATCGATGATCTCACGACAAACCATGATCTCACAACAATCTATTTTCACATTCGCGTTTTCTTTTTACATTCGGTCGCATTATCTCGCTATCTGATCTCTCTGGACTAAATTAGATTCTTTGAAGAGCAATACATGTGAAATGTAGCTGAACACCAGTGATATTAGGGAGCTTTAGATTTGACTACGAGTACGACTACGAGTACGAGATTCGTCAAGCTAAACGCATGCTGTATGCTTACGCCATCCCGTACTGACGCTAAAAAGTCGTAGCCGTCGCCCATCTGAGTACGAAATTGTGGAGAAACCTCGTAGTCCTCACGACGACTTTTCAAAAAAACAAAGAAAGTTGGCTTTTTTTTTGTTTTCCAAAAATAATTTGTAGCATTTATATAGCGTTTATCCGGCGCAAATAATATATTAGTCCTAAATATCTGGCCTGTTTTTAATGTTATGACTTATTTACACGTTTTGTAGGGGATTTTAGTCGGCAGGAGATTTAGTTTATGAAACTTTTTCTCTAGTTATTGGTTCACTGTTATAAAAGCAACATTTGAATGGAAACGAAAACGACTACGGTAATTTCCTCGCACGCGATCAAATGTCGTACTCGTAGTCGTACTCGTAGTCAAATCTAAAGCTCCCTATTTGAGGAGAAAGCAGTACGTACTCCGGCCTTGACGACATCTTTGGGAATATATACAACACGCAATAAAAACCCAATGTCTTTTTCGCAGTTGATCTAGTAAGAATGCCGAGAGAGCACTTTCCTTGTGATAGTAAATCCTAGTCTAGCTCTATTTTGTGCATATCAGTATGTATTTCATATAATACTCACCATCCCATGATCTCATGACAATCTTGCTTGCTGAGGAAGGATACGACCTTGGTCTGATCTTTGGAACAAGCAGGAATTGAAACTTTACACACTGTGTCAGCAACATTCTTTTCACATTCAGCATCAGATATGTTGGCAATCTTCAACATCCTATGAGCAGATGCGATCCTGTCCACTGCCAGGTTCAACTGTGTCACATTTCCACCATATACCTACAAAAATAACATTTTTAAGACTTGCCTAGGATGAGTATCCAGCGAGTTGAAACAGTGGATTAGGAGGGGCAGGAGTGGGCAGTCTATTTTATTCCTAGTTTGAGAAATTCATTATGATGACCAAATTTGCTCCAAACATTTGCTCAAATACACGACACTGACGACTTTTTTAAGTTCATTTAATACCATCTTCATCCCCAGGTCCTCTCGGTCCTATACACGGAACTGGAAGTGCAAGAAAACATGCAGTATACAATTATGTCTGCTCCCAAAACAACTTGTTTTCCCCTTAGTTTTTTCTTCCCTGTCAGGTTCTTTTCGTAAACTGTATAACACATTCATTTTTCACTTGTTGCTCAGCGGGGTACATTGCATTTATCTAAATTGATGTGACCACGAATCATACAATCACATTTATTTAAAGCATGCATTAACTATATATTGAATTTTCTGTGTTGGTGTAATGTACTCAGGTGAATATATGTTTGTAATGTTACTCTTAGTGTGGGCTAGTATTCCAAAGGTCGTAGGTTCGATTCCCACCGTGGTCAGGCATATTTTTCAAGCTTGCCCGGTGTAACAGAATATAATGGGGGACACTGGGGTGGCAAAACTTGCCTGTATAGACCGAGAACTTGAACATAGAACTTGCCATGCATAGAAAATTTTTTCTGCATGTAAAAATTAATGTTATTACAAATCAAAAGCTGTACCAAATAAAGGGTAAAATAAGATTAAGATTAATGCGATTAAGATTAAAGATTATTAAAGATTAAGTTAATACGAAAGGAAAAGGAACTGTTTATAATTACAGAGTCTATGTCAAATCTCCATTTCTGCATTTTTTGTAGCTGTGTCATCGTCATCCGACATCGTCTCTCTTCAGCATATATTACAAATATTCCAATAATATTTGTAACTGTATATACAGCGATATTGTATAGTTATATTTAGTATGACTGGTAATTATGTTTGAAATTATGCGAAAGATGGCAAGCACAAATCTCAATTCCGATGGGGTGTTTATATGAATTAAGACCTGTCCCCTCCTAGTCGAAATCCCGAATACTGACTGGAAATTTAATTGTATGTTGCAATGTTGGTTTATTATACTCATTATAGATTAGTCGAAAATATATGCTCGGCAAAATGTAATTTTGGACTTCGTATAAATGGTTGAAGGGAAGTCATTTTAAATCTTTTTTGTTTGCAAAGGGAATTTATTTTTTCTGTGTAAACACGAGGTAAATACCCGTAGCCCTTACATATTACATCTTGCGCTCATGCGAACACC
>CACRXK020005427.1:0-28113 GCA_902702795.2 Paramuricea clavata
TGTTTGTTTACCTATAATATACTATTACTATATAATCTAACTATAATTCTGTTTCAACTGTGATTGAACTTAATTTCCACCCAACCTTGTACCCAAAGTCTGGCCAAAACTTTAACGCCCTTGTGCTTTTCAATGGATCTAGACGCCTGCTCAGGCGTTCTGACACCCTCCCCCCCCCAAAAAAATAACGACAGTGTGATGCCTGGAATATGAGAGCAGTCACATCAGCAGTATTGCTCTTTCTCGAGGGCAAAATTTAGCTATTGCTACCAATACAATTTAGACCAGCTATGAAACGGAGATACTCCGAGACAGTGATAGGCTACATGGCATCTCCAGTGCTGTAATATCATAATTATATAGCGCTACTATCTATATACGTCGTAGTATACTTTAAAGTGCCTATGCGACAATTTTTTTTATGATTGAATTGCAAAGTTCATTTAAAATCATAGTATAACTTGTTTTCTGAAACTTTGTAATCTTTCCTGTATGTAAATATTTTTGACTTTGTTTGATATAGAAATGTGACTTAAATGACGTCACACTGCATAATGCGTTTTACAGAAGACTGTGTTGTAGCTTGTTAAAATTCTCATTATCTCAAATTTACAGACGAAATGATCGCTTTGATAGCTCTTAAAGTATATCACTTTCAATGTCAATGGAATTATCACATGTTTGACAAGGAAATATTTTCTTTCTAAAAACTCATTATGAAGTGTGACGTCATTTAAGTCACATTTGTATATCAAACAAAGTCGAAAAGTTTGACATACAGGAAAGAATACAAAGTTTTAGAAAACAAGTTATGTTATGATTTTAAATGAACTTTGCAATTCAATCATAAGAAAAATTGTCGCATAGGCATTTTAATAATTCAATGTTGTTTTGCGTACGTTGTGGTTGAATTTTCTTTCTTGAAGAAAATACAGTAGAGACAGTTGTATATTGACGATGGATTGTACTCTAAAAATCACGATGCCGATATATAAAATCAGTCAATACTCAAAAGACACAATACTCAATAGTCAATATTCAATAACAATGTCATGTGTGTTTTACTATAGTTTATATAGACTGTAAAAGCTTGGATATTTTTATAATGAACGGTAAAATAAGACCACTGACTGGCACTGCGTATGTATTTATTGATTTTATCATTATTGCAACGCTTTCGATCTGGGAGGGAAACACAAATTATGTTAATACAGTATAAACAATAAAAATTGTTTCCAATTTCATATCTGTGTAATAATAAAACTAAGCCGGATTTCAAATAGTTGAAAACGTCTGTAATGTAGACAAGCGAGGACCCAAGCAATGCAATACAGAATAAACCAAGAAACTGTACTAGGAATACTTTCCTTTATGATACGTTGGAAAATTCAAGGAAAACAGCAACAATATTAAAAAAAAGTCAAAAATATGTTCTGTCTGTTATCGTCTACTGCATTAAACGCGACTGCCATTTCACGATCGTTTTCTCGACCAGAAAACAGACAAACGGTATTTCAATTAATACACTTTTTCATTCGGGAAGTGTAATAATGTTTTATGCCAACATAGGCCCTATTCCAAGATTTATGTCTCACAACTGGAAATGCTCTAATCATCTATGTTTAATTGGTTACTTCACCAAGCAAACGACTTGGATAGACAAAGAGTTCGGCAAATACTGAGTCTCTTCAAAAACACTTAAAACTGAGTGAAAGAATAAATGAATAAAAAAAAAATTGCCGAGAGTAAAGTCCAAATTTAGTTTGAGAGTAAAGTCCTTTACAAGTGATTTAATGAAAATGCAAAACTGAAGTTTTGTTTGCACTTTGCAGTGCTTTATCTTGACTTTGCATGGCCTTTGGCTTTTTAATGAACCAAATTACGTTAAATATTAATGATTCAATGTTAATTTGTTGGCAATTGGCCATTTATGTACGTTTTCTAAGTCCGTGCTAATTTTGTTTTCGATTTCTGTGGACAAAACATAGAAGCTTGCGTTTCTTTTAGATAATTAGGGACTGGGAGGTCATTAATGTATAACAGAAAGAGTAATGGGCCAAGGTTTGATCCCTGGGGAACACCGCAAGTTACATTAGCAACGTCTGACATTGTATTTTGAAGTTTACATATTTATTTTCATTCAGAGAGATAAGATTGAAATAAGTGTAAAGTTATTCCGCATAGTTCTAGCTTAGAAATTAGAATTTTATGGTCAACAGTGTCAAAAGCTTTTTTGAGGTCTAGAAATAAATAGCCATTAATCAGACATTTGTCCATATTAATAATACATTGGTTAGCGGAATGTAGGAGTGTAGTTTCATTTGAGTGAAGCGGACGAAAGCCTGATTTTTGGTTCGCTAAAATTGAATTTTGTTTTAGGATGTCAAATATTTGATTATAAATAATCTTCTCCAAGATTTTTGCAACAACTGATTTTATAGAGTTAGGTCTATAATGTCCCAAATTATTTCCATTATTCTGCTATACGCTTGTCGTATGTTTAAAATTGACAAAACATCTGAAAAGGGTTGAAAAACCATGAAAAAAGCCACAATAGATTAACGTTCCTGTGTAATATCGTAAAATATTGGATCGGCACGTGACCCTCTCAACGATTACTGATTGGTTAAATTCGTGGAAGTGTATTATAAATATGTTTATTATATGGACAATGGTGTTTTACTGGAAACTAAAACACTTGTAGAACTCATACGTCACTACATGCGGGACCAGGTGCTCGTATTTTCCACATTTCATCCCTGCTATTGACATACGAAGTTCGAAAATTTCCCGCCATTTTCATTGTAGTTGTTTTGAAAATACAAATGGTCTTTGGTTTGTATTTAAAACGAAATTAACGTTGGAAATAAAACGAAAATATTTAAAAGACATCTCGAGATATATTAAAATTTATTCTAATTTCATGTTTGCACTATAATTTTGAAAAATATCGCTTTTACACTGGTCTTTCGCGTGCTTATTTACATGTCGTCTTTGTGTGTATTTTTGTCATATAATAAACAGAACATTAAGCGGTTGGGAGAAGATATGGATTTGTGTTCTCGTGTCAAAAACAATATCTCACTCGTTCGCTGCACTCACTCGTGAGATATTGTTTTTGCCACTCAAACATAAAATCCATATCTCTTCGCAACCGTCTAATATCCTCTATATATAATGCTAGCATGCAATATGAATCTTGATTTTATTCAATCAGTTTAAGAATAACATAACAAAATAATTTCAAAATATAAATCTAAAAATTGGGATTTCTCGTTGCTCACATCGATTTAACATCACATACAGGTGTGGTTACTATAGAATATTTACTGATTGCATGTTCAGCAAATATTGCCAAACGCTGAATCTATTTCGCTGAGGTAAAATGGACTACAAATATTAAAAATAAAAATAGATTTAGTGAAATATGAAAATGTATATTCTCCAATATTATCTATATGTTTTGATATCCAACACTATACAGCTAAGACCATAGTCAAAGTTGGAAAGAACTTATTTGGTGCATGGGTATAATATGATAACAGTATTCAACATGATTTACCCGCCGCCACGACTGTTCATTTTAATTATATTCAATATCTGAGATCAATATAATTTGTCCTGAAATGATCCGAAATGCTAATTTGCAAAATTTCTATTCTCGTTGTTGTTTAGCTGAGCAAAGCTGAATATGGCTATGTTTGTGATATTAGATGCTTACAAGATTCTCTTGGTGAACTGGTAAAAAAAGGTAAATTGAAATTCGAAAATAAAAACATCAGATCCATGTACTTCGTTATTTTTTTCTAAAGTCGACATGGAAAGTCATTAACATTGGCGGGGTGGGGGGAGGGGGATGTTCTGATATTTTGGCCAAGTTTTGGCGAACATTTTGACTAAATTTTGAAACGTTTGATTCAATCAAATTAGCAATGGAAAAACTGAGTGTTTGTGAGGTGATTTTACACGGCGAAAATTTGGCGCGAGTCGAATTTATTTACTTCTTCTTCTTTGCACTTTTGAGTACTACAATTAATTCATGATGTAAACTAAAACACAAAATTTCACATAGAAGAATCAACAAGCCACAATTTTATGATTAGATGCGGGGGCTGGTATTGAGATGAAGTAAATTTGCGGGCCTTGCTGGGGGGTCTGGGGGAAATTACAAGCCCGCAAAGTGAATTTCCAGCTATTTCACACAATAAGTTTGTTTAAGTTAAATTATCCATGTTTATATTGCCGAGCGACACATGTATACGTAAGATTCTTGCCTGGTTATCATATTGTAAAAGAACAATTACACAAATACGCAACAGTCAAGTCGAGTGTTCATGCTCTGCTTTGAAAATTACGTAATACATTCGCTTAAAACTGCGACACTGTATAAGGCCCAAAAGACTTCAACAGTAATTATATTTTGCCTTTAATATAAGGCCTAGTAATTATACAGGGCCTTTTTTAAGAATTCGTCCTCCACGGGCGGGGGGGGGGGGGGGGGGGGTTACCTATACAAAATAGATAGAGAGATAGATAGATATTTAATAAATTTCTCCCTAAATTGGTTTTTCAGAAATTATTTACAGTTACATGCATGCATGCATGCATGCAGTAATAATTAAGGTTACAAATATAAGTTTAAACAATTATAAAAGACTATAATACAAAGTTTAGTTGGTTATACTAAATGTTATCTTTTGCAAGCAAATGTTTTTTAAGTGCTACTTTAAAAATTTTAAGTGAAGAGCAGTCTTTCAAGTTCTTGTCTAAAAATGGGACCATACTATACTGAGTGCCGAGAGATAACAGATATATGGGTCCGTGGGTGCATCATACGCCTCTACTATTTACTATTAGCCCTACCTTTTTTTTGCTGGTGAGGTTCATCCTAAGTAATAAAACTGTGAAGTTTAGAATTGCTTGGACAACTTTTTAGGGGTAGCAGATGCCCCGTTCCTATAATGGCATGTACAATAGAATGAAAATAGCCCAGATGTGCAACATCTTAACTGAAGATGAACATAGAGACTTGAATTTGGTATCAAAATATGCAGAATTCCCAAGTTTATGTCACATGTTAATATTTTATATGTCTAAAAGCTTTATTTTACAAGTTATCCTTTATAACAGTCAAATTTGAGCATTTGGTCAGTTTTTGTATTATATTACGTTACACAACCAATTAAATTTTTCCGTATTTGTTACTAATATTGATAATATTGTGTAGAGTAACTGTAAAATATGGCATGTTATCCTCTGCACTGTACTAGTTTGTAGTTCTACACAATCTACCATTAATATAAAGATCATTAGTAGTTCAGTACATTTAAATATTGGTGCATGTTTCATTGTTCAATTTAAAGAGTGAGGTACCATGAAGATGAAAACAATTTTCTCTTTCTTGCATTTGGTAGTGTATGTCTGGAGTTTTCAACTACCTGCAATACTCGCTGGTAGCGTTCTTCCTTAACAGCTGTTCCCAGAAAATCGTAACCAAGCTTGACACCTCTCTCTGCAGCATCGTTTACCACACTGATGCTATTTACAATGAGCTTAGCTTTTTTGTGCCCATCATCATCACTCTCCCAATCAGTTAGAGATTTGCAAAGGAAATCTGGTTTTATCTTCATTATTTTGAAAAAAGACCAAGAATCTATCCCCACATATCTAGATAGGTCTTCTGTTACCTTTGTTGGCATCATAGGAAATGTTGGCTTTCCAAACCCTGTACCATGCCTCTTTGTACATAGACCACCTTCTCCAAGCTTCAACATCCTGGTCACCATCTTCTCTTTGATGTCAACATTTATTGTGTTGCTGAAAAGAGCTAATGGTACAAGTTCCTCTGTAAGATACCACATATGGTTACCAAAACACTTGATAGCTGCCACAGCAATCACATCATCTATTTCCTTATAGTTGATGAGAGAATTGATGAGTAGTTGATCATTTTTTGGTGCAGTCGAGGGTACAGGTGCTGTCAGCCACCAGGGGATATAACAGAAAACAACAAACTGAACAAAACGACGTATATTCTGGAGCTGACAAGTTGCAAATATAGCACCTCTTGGAAGTTCACCCAAAATTTTGGTACCCAATAGATCCATTTTAATGGCATAGAGAAGTTTTGCCATCCAACGAGCTTTGTGTAATGCACCAGGTCTGCTGAATGAAAAGCCTTCTAATGCTTCTACCTCATTTCCTTCACTCAGGTAAAGAAGGGCTAAAGAGACAAGTTCCTTGTAGCCTCCCCTGCTAAACGGCTGCTTCAGGTAGTTCTTGCACAGTTCTAAAACTTCACTTTTTCTTTCCAATAAATCAACAGGGAGTTCTGGAAAGTGAAGGTCTTTATTTTGGCGTGTAATGGATGCAAAATTCTCTTTAAATCTTTTAAATATTAAAGCCCAGCAAAGTGCTTTTAAAAGAGCCATAAACCATTAAATTTAAAATTTTTATTAAAGATTTAGTAACGTTTCGTCTTAACTCAATACATCTTCAGACTATATTAAATTACAAGCTGTAAGAGTAATTAAGCATAAAGTAAAGTTATCATAGCAATATTAAATTACAAGCGAATACGAGGTACACAAAACGTAAGGATAAGAAAGGATAATGAAGGGAAGTGACGGACAAAAATGAGAACAGACAAATTAGACGACAACACAAACAGACAAAACATAAAAAAGAGATCAGAATACGTGAAGAGGAATTGAACTGCCTTGAACGTTGAGAGAGGGTTTCATTTTAGAGATAAAAAAGCTTTCATGAATAAGGAGTTCTTGTTCATCTGAACAAGAGGAGAGGATTTCGAAGTCGTCAATAGAAGCAGCGTGGCCTGTGGATGTGAGATGTGAGAAAATGCTGGACTGGGAGGATTTTTACATTGTTTGCCAGTGATAGGAGTGATACCCAGATGTTCCGAAACTCGGGTGTGTAGATGGCGCGTGGTTTGACCCACATACGATGCGGAACAGCATCGACACGTAAAAGAGTACACTAAACCCGACTTCAGTGCTTTGGGTATTTTGTCCTTAAAAGAGAAAAAGGTTGAGAGCCGTTTAGTTGATCGAAAGACAAATCTTATATCAAGATGTGGGAAAGCAGCACGACAAAGACGGTTGATTTGCGTGCGAATTTGCAAGGAGTGAGTGCCCGTAAAAGGGAGACAGAAATAAATTATTTTCTTAGGAACAGTATGAACAGGTAGCTTAGGTTGAAATACTTTGTTAAGAAAAGTTCTAACACATCGGTCGAACATATGAGAAGGGAAACCATTTAAGATAAACATTCTACGTGCTGCTTCAAGTTGGTGATGGAAAGTCTCATAGCTAGAACAAATGCTAAAGATGCGGTGTATTAAGCAAGATATTATGCTGCGTTTGTATGTAAGTGGAATAAAGCTATGGAAGTTAGTAAAAAGACCAGTAAACGTAGGTTTACGGTAAACAGAAGTAGAAAATTTTCCATTGGAGCGGGATATGTCAATGTCAAGAAATGGGAGCTTACCATCACGTTCAACCTCACTAGTGAAGCGAATGTTGGTGTGCTGGCGATTAAGATATGTGAGAAAGAGCTGTACATGCTCTGAGCAACGGAAAAGTAGGAAACAATCGTCAACATATCGTCTATAGAGAAGTGGTTTGAAAGACGAAGGACAGTTGTGAAGCCAATCCTTTTCGTGAAAGGACATAAATATGTTAGCAAACAAAGGTCCTAAAGGACTACCCATAGCTACGCCGTCAACTTGATGATATAAACGACCATTGAACACGAAATGACAATTTTTGACAGAAAGACTTAAGAGTTTAGTAAAATCAGAACGAGTGAGGCCATGAAATCTACAACAGTTAGAAAACAAACGATTAGTAATTATCTCAATCGTTTCATCAACAGGGATGTTAGTAAAGAGTGAAGTAACATCAAAACTAGCCATTATAACATTACTCGTATCAAGATCAGAAGAAAGAAGTTCCTGGACGAAAGAGAAGGAATCCTTAATGACATAAGTGCTGGTCGAGATGGGAGTGAGAAGAGGAATAAAGAATTTAGCAATATTATACGAATAATGATTAATGCAAGAAAGGATTGGCCTAAGTGGGATATTACATTTATGTGTTTTAGGTAGTCCATACAGGATGCCTAAGCGTGAACCTGTAGGATACAGTTCATTGTAAGTTTTTTGATCAATTGATTCAGACGTTTTCAGATTTTTCAGCAGAGTCTTGACATGATTTTCGCGCTGTAGTGTTGCTTTGACAGGATCTTCATTCAAGAGTTCAAATTTCGTGTTATCAGACAGAATTTCCTCCATTTTTTTGTTGTAGTCATCTTTGTTTAGAATAACAACGCCGTTACCTTTATCAGGTCTCATTATCACGATGTTACTGTTTTTTCGTAAGTCATTTAGCATGTTGATCTCTTCTTTCGAGTATAAGAAATTCGGCCGACTATAGCTCCGGAAACCAGAATGAGCTATGTCTTTTATTCGGGTCTTAATAAATGCCGGGTAGAATGAGGTCGGGTGTAGTGTACTCTTTTACGTGTCGATGCTGTTCCGCATCGTATGTGGGTCAAACCACGCGCCATCTACACACCCGAGTTTCGGAACACCTGGGTATCACTCCTATCACTGGCAAACAATGTAAAAATCCTCCCCAGTCCAGCATTTTCTCACATCTCACATCCACAGGCCACGCTGCTTCTATTGACGACTTCGAAATCCTCTCCTCTTGTTCAGATGAACAAGAACTTCTTATTTATGAAAGCTTTTTTATCTCTAAAATGAAACCCTCTCTCAACGTTCAAGGCAGTTCAATTCCTCTTCACGTATTCTGATCTCTTTTTTATGTTTTGTCTGTTTGTGTTGTCGTCTAATTTGTCTGTTCTCATTTTTGTCCGTCACTTCCCTTCATTATCCTTTCTTATCCTTACGTTTTGTGTACCTCGTATTCGCTTGTAATTTAATATTGCTATGATAACTTTACTTTATGCTTAATTACTCTTACAGCTTGTAATTTAATATAGTCTGAAGATGTCTTGAGTTAAGACGAAACGTTACTAAATCTTTAATAAAAATTTTAAATTTAATGGTTTATGGCTCTTTTAAAAGCACTTTGCTGGGCTTTAATATTTATCATTAGAATTCGCTTCCCGCCTGGTACTTCTCTGGTAACAATCTTTTAAATAGGAGAATTTCTGGACTTTTTGACACTTTTCACAATTTTCAAGGCATCCCACACATGAGTCAGAAGGATTTCACCAACATGGTGATGACATGCATACCATAAGAGGGGACGATTGAGTCTATTTTGTAGCGCCACACATGCAGCAGTTTTGCACCCTGTATTTGAGCTGGTCGTGTCGAAAACCATACCTGCCACACACTCAGCACAATTCCATTCCTCTATTAATTCAATGCTAACTTCTGAAATCAAATCCCCAGTCTTTTCTGTAGACTTGTGAGGAATTGCGGGTACTCCTAGCAGCTTTGTCCTGCCAACACCTGATAGAAGAACTAGTTATCTTTCTTGTTGACCAGCACCATCCAAGGTAGCCATCAATTTGTCATCGCAGTGGAGGTTTGCAGTGGATGGTGGAGTCCAATTTTCCTTAATTTTATCTGCAATTGTCTTGACAGTTTCAACTCTATATCTTTGTGTTGTTGCATAGCTAAGGCTAAGTTTAGATGGATCTCCATCAACTGCTGTGACAATGTCGTGCACAACAGAAGATATTGCAGAAGATGAAATGTTGTTTCTAACAAGAGATTGAACAACCTTAGGTGATTTTAGCATGTTTCGAGGAATAAAAACTGTCATACCAGTTTTGACATATCTCTTGTGGGATCTTTTAGCACAGAATATAGAGGATCAGGTGCTTCTTTAGCCTCTTCTTCATTATCACTATCGCTCAATGTGGCATTTGAACATGAAGTATCCATCTTACTTTCTTTTTGAATTTCAATCCTTTTAATTCCTGTTCTTTCCGTTCCTTAACTTTTCTTTCAGTTTCACTTAGTAAAAACCTTTAATGGGCACTTGAGTGATCTATAGTCGACAGTACTGTGTGGCAAATGGTTCAAATTAACATGAATATCAGTTGCCAAATAAGAATTGGTGAAAATTAGGTACCATTTGCAAACAACTTAAACTTGATAACAAGACTATTGTTGATGGAACAAAGATAAGACTTGTCTGCTTGCATTTTGGCTTTGTATATTTATATCCACGTCCGCCATCTTTGTTTTGTAATACAGGAATTGATGTCTTTAAACATGGAATTACATGACATACTTAGTTCATTATTTGCAACCAAAACAAGACATGTAAAAATGTATACCAAATTATGAACATGCTCACTTTTTGTACCAATAGTCCAATACTGTAATATGAAAACAACCTAAAAAATACGTTTTAGAGGATAACTTGTAAAATAAAGCTTTCAGACCTATAGAATATTAACATGTGACATATAAACCTGGGATTTCTGCATATTTTGATGCAAAAATCAAGTCTCTATTGTCTTCTTAAGTTAAGATATGGTACATCTGGGCTATTTTCGTCCCATGTGACATGCTGTAATATTAAAGGGCCACCTGCTACCCCTAAAATTTGTCCAATCAATTCTAAACTTCACAGTTTTGTTACTTAGAATGAACCTCACCACTAAAAAAAAGGTAGATTTGATTGCATTATCTTTTGAAAATCATGGGGCATATGATGCACCCTATTGTTGGCGACATATGATTGTTAGCGTGGCGTCGTATATAATAGTAGGGTGGGTGGAGGGAGGGCGGCTGGAGGCATTTTCCCAATAAAATCTTTGTATTTTCCCACGACTAGCAGTATGGCTGAATTTAGTGCGTTTTGTGAGACAGATTTTTTTATATACAGCGTTGCATTATACTGCAAATCACAATAGACCGAGTCTTCATGCAGTTAAATACTTGCATGGAATATGTTTATGTAAATACCACAACTCGCGCAGTCACGAACTTGGTTATCCTAGCCTTCCAACAACACAAATCTATACTCTAGCATGGGCAATCGAGTGGGGAATTATTAATATCTTGAATATTTCCAACACAATGCTTAGCATTTATAAAAAGTCATTGAATCACTTGAAGATAAAATAGATGACATAAGATTCACAAAGCAAAATTTCAGTTACTACTTGAATATCAAAGTGTCCGGTTGTGCGGACGTTGTACCGGCGGTGCTAAATCACGTGACAGATTCGAGTTTTTCCGACGAAAATTTTCATGTGATGTGAAACTTTAATATGCACGTTTTTGGTCACGGATTTCGTCGAGGAAACGCAAAGGAAATATTGATTTTTCGTCGAAAATTTACGTAATTTATAGCCTTAGAAAAATAGATCGAGGTAGGTAAAGCCTTGCTGCTTTTTACTTTACCTTAAATTCTGTTATTTGTTTTTATTTTGGTGCCGTTGTGCTCGCACTGATTATTTATCAATTATCAGGCGCTTAATATTTATATATATATATATATATATATATATATATATATATATATATATATATATATATATATATATATATATATATATATATATATATATATATATATATACTGCTCATTTATCTTTCGAACAAATGGTCGTCCGTGTCTTTAGTGCAAGTAATAACTGCACAGGAGAAAATTTAGTAAAACCTATATGATATTCCATAGTCGGTTACAATGTTTGAATTTTCTTGTTCAAACTTTAATGTTCTTGTTGCCCCATCGAATCGGGCGCAATGTAAACATAAATTAGCAAGTTGACGGCAAGCTAAAACACGTTTCAGCTGGGAATATAAACGCATTTGAAGTCAGCAAGTGAATTTAAAATAGTGTATTGGAAGCCTTTATTACTTAGTTTTTACAAGCTATTGCCAAAATGCCTCAATTTGCTCGTTTTGTTGACAAAATAAGTTATTTTCATCAAGTACCGATTTGTTATTGCATCTCAAATTTTTGACTCTCCAATGGCAAGCACTTAAAATACTATTATTCACGAACTACTGGATTAAATTTACGAAACAACCCATATATCGTTGGAAAGCTGAATGTCTATGCTTTAAAACAAATTTAAACCTGAACGTTTTACTCTATAATATTCGTTTCGAAATTTATATTTGAAGCAAGGACTCCGTTTTTTATGATATACCCTGTATAACACTATATAGCCGAGTGTTTTACACACTTTTCGAGTATTCTCTCAACATTTCCAGAGTGCATCAGATCACATTATAAACGCACGCGACGAGGTTTTCTATTTCTTTTATAATGTTGAAGATATTTTGTATGTATATATGTAGAATATATCACATAGTAAACAATTTTACTAAAAAAATCGACATTGAAATTTTCGTAACATATACTCAATGACGTCACGCCCATGCTTTTACTGTCGCTTGAATTTTTAAGCGAGCGAAGTAGCAAAAACTGGAATTGAAACAAATACAAAATTTTGATGCCATTTTGATGAAATATTGCACCTAAAGTTGCGGAGAAACTGTTTAAAATTCGAGGGGGGGGGACTTCAGTAATACCCGGACTAATTCGCGAAACTTTTTCAGCTTCTGAGCTGCTGGATTTGCCATGAAAGACGTTAAATCGTATGTTTCGTTAAATCGTTGCTCAGTTTTAATTTTCGAGTTTTCGATATAAGAGCCAGGAAAACCAATATTCGTTTCTGGTGAAGAAGAGCCAACTCATTCATTGTATATAATAGTAAATTTCAAACCAAGGCCAAGATAGGGCAGTAACGACTTCATCTTGGTATTCCTGTATCTTTTTCAAAGGTTTTCTTGGCTAATTTGCACGCTTTCCCCCAAAACTCGCGGTGACAAAAAACAAATTCGACGAATGCCAAGTCAGTTAATTTTACTATTTTTACCCGTAGAACTACAGATAAAATTGCTCTCTTCCTTTGGTTTATTCCTTCTTGCTTTCTGATACATTTTGTATTTTTTTAATTTATGGCTAAAAAGCAGAGATGAAGCGTGGGGAAAACACAGAAAGAACAAGGCAGTGCCACGGACCACAGTGCATTATTGGGTCACAATGCACGAGCATTAGCCAAACAAATTGTCGGTTATATCCCACTTATATTATAAAAAAAATTAAAATTTCTTAATTTTTTAAAGTTTTCTAAGAGCGACAGCACATATAGGTGTACGAGAGGAAAAATTGGCGTTGTGGACATAAATTTATTCGACCTTGATGGGAATTAATATTGCGCGTTCGAGACAAAACAAATTCTCGTCATAAAATTCACAACATTTCTATCGCCATGGTGACGGGAGGGGAACGAAAATTTTCGCGACGTTACATATTTCCCGGATTTTCGAATATTTTAATACGCGTCTTGCTCTCCTTTTCTTTTCTTTTTTTTTTTGGGGGGGGGGGGGCTGCAGATCTCCTAGATCCGCTGTTGGATGCACGCGTATGAAGATTAATATGTTAATATTCAATTTAATTTCATTTCGTATTCTGGTGGTAAAAGAAATTGAAGCATGTCATACCATTTGCATTTTCACGCTCTATATAGTTGTGCCTTCGCTAATATGATGCGTTATTATTCTCTGCAATGACCTGTTGGATAACTCTTAGCATGCACAATAATAATGCAATCCAATTACGCATAAGCAGTTGGAATTATTTTTTAGAAACTTGCAAGAAACTTCCGTGTGGTGCAACAAATATTCGGTTGGAATTGAGGACCCGGAACCCTTATCAAAAGGACGAGGAATTGAAATCCAAGTTTCACTGGTCGCTTGACGCTGTGCTATGTATGTTTGATAGATTGATTGACTAGATAGAATAGTTTTTCGCACCATGGACGACTATAGGGTTAACATTAAGATTAGGACATAAGGATCAGATATATACTAATGCCCCCGCCATTATATTGTTAGTATTAGTAATAGAAAATACATGCATGCAACTACACACTTCGGCTAGGTTCTCAAAACTTTGATATAACATGAAGTATTAGTAAGTGACCAACACTGAGCGCAGAAAACGTTGTGTCGTTGTGTCAGTTGTAAAAATGGCGAACACAGTTGAAAGATTACTACATTTAACTACAGTATACAACAATCAATTTATTAAATATATACTGCAGCTATTCATGTTATTTTGCAATTTGTTAGCTTTGATTTAATGTGAAATTTCATCTGAAACGCTTCGTTAAACGTTCTGAAATGTTCATCAACAGCCGGAACATCTTTTGTCGATAAACTGTTTTTACCTTAATAATAAATAAAAATATTTACTCGACTGCGATTGGTTGATTTCAGTGCAATTATTCTCAAACAGTAGTGCCAAGTTCTGTTAAAACAGTGAAAAAAACTTTAACAACAGTACAAAGATCTGTAAGAAACTGATCTGGTTAGAAAACACAATAGGAATCTAAGATCAACAATTACCTTAATTAAAGCAGTCGTTAAGAAACGGTCACAGATTGCTTCAAAGCATTACAAACGTTGATTGTTTCAAAGCATAAGAAAAGTAAAAGTTGAGTTCGGGTGGCAATTATGGCATTTATCCTTTTTAAAATGGAAAAAAAGTTTACTTTAAAATAAGACAGGGCAAACTTAAATAGTTGAGTGAAATTTTCAAGCCGTTAACATTGTATAATAATAAGATATAACATTTACACTTTAACGTAAGTTATAAAACTACAATTGTCTCGAACATTTTTATGTATAATTATTATTAATCTGCAATAGGGATAAGGTGGTTTCTCGTTTTAAAATGTGGCTAAAACAAGCACTCATGAGTTTTACAAAGACCTCAAATATCACTTTTCCTTCGGACTCGTGCTATTTTGATGCTCTTTTAAAAACTCATGCAATCATGCATGTTTTAACCAAATTGCACTCGAAACCATCACATTACCTAAACTGGTGAAACAAAATAAGTTACATGCACTTACATTGAAAAGGTAGGCAGTGCCTATTTACGAAAAAAAATTAGAGCAACAAAATTTTCCCATAGTATATCGATTATTCTTATTTCTTCAAAGCAAATTTGGTTAATTGGTTGTAAAATTGGTTTCCAAAGCAAATAATTGTTTTTGAAGATTGAAATCTTGCTTATCCACTCCTGGCAAACAGCCATACTTTTAAGATCAGTCCTAAGCAGGTCCAACCATAGCACCACTTTGGAATGCGCTAATGCCTACCTTTCCCCGGATGTAAATAACATAGCGGAAATGGTACCCTTGGCCCCGGGCTAACGCCCGGGACGGCGCTTAGCACTGTTGGCTCGGCAAGTAGGACTGTTTTAAGTTTCTGTTCTCAAGTTTGAAACTGGGAGGAGTAAAATTCCAATGTATCTTTTGTTTGGGCGCTGGTCAAGTATATATATGTTATTTACTGGCTGCGAGGTCCGTACTGAAAAAATAATTTCCCGAGGTCTCATAAGCGGCCCGAGGTCTCAGAAGCGGCCCGAGGCCGAAAGCCGAGGGACACTTCTGAGGCCGAGGGAAAATAGTTTTTAGTACGGACCGACCTAAACGGTAAATAACGTGTTTATTTTTTATTTGATAGTTTATGGTTATAATAAAATTCCGATAAAATTCCAGTTTCGAAGTACATTTGAGATCAGTTCCGTTTGTTACTTTAGTGCAAGCATGGCTGACAAACTGCTAAAACGACGCGATAAAAACTGGATAAAAAGCTTTTAGTTCCATTGAAATAGATGTTTTTCTACTCAACAAAAAAACAGAAGGCAAATTAAAGTAAGAATGTTTATTTTCCGATTCGTTTTACAGCATGCACATGCTTGAAAAATGCTTTTTGACAGAAAAATACAAATTTTGGTTGCCGAAAAACAACGTGTTCATTACAACATTTATAAAAACAAGTTTGACCGAAATAAGCCCAGGAATCGTCTTTAAACTGCCATTTAAGGTTTTTTTTTTAAATTTTATGTTTAAGGACAAGTTGTACGTTGTACTGTTTATATGTATACGTATATTTTGGAAGAATAGCTGAATATATGGGGAGCATTTGAATCAAAACATGTAGCACTGGCAGTGTTTTTTCGATGTTTATATTTGTTTTTTTCGCAGTTTGGTCGGAGAAAAGTACATTTCGGGCTTGGCACTAAGCACTTTAGTATCGATAGGGTGGATTTTTTAAACTTTTTGGTTAGTGTTTTGAGTTTGAAAATTGTCTTCACTCCTCGGTTTGTCGCTAAAAAGTAACTCTTTTGGACCACGGTCAAGATATCGTAAAAAGCTGCCCGCTTCTGCAGCCAATCAGATTGCAGGAAATAAAAAAATATTACTAGGAATGTACAAATAAAAAATAAATAATAATATTTTTTCTCTCTGAATTATCTTTTTGGCACTGAATTTAATTGATTCCGTAATTTGGTACTGAATTACATTCATTGGCATTGAATGTCATTTTTTCGCGGATACTGCGTTAAGATTAATTCGATCGAACGGTTTGTGGCAATCTAGCAACTACTTGAAAAATACACGTTGAACTTCGACGTTTCGAGCGAAGGCATTTACCTGGAAGTTGGTAGAAAAACGTTCTGCTTGCATTTTTCAATCCTCAGGTTTCTTGTGTTAAGATAAATTTGTCCTATCTAAACCAATCAGAATTGAACAATTTTTTCATGAGCTTATGTCATTAAAATGGAAATTTAACATTTCTCCGGAGATGTTTTACTGTGATTGTTATATTTTCAAAATGTGAGAACATTTTCAGCCTGCGCAAAGGCTAGAATAGCCCGCGTGCAGGCCCAAGGGAACTGATGCAGTGGGCCTGCAAGTAGGCCTGCAAGTGGGCCTGCAAGTGGGCCTGCAAGTGGGCCTGCAAGCAAGGCCCGGTATTTTGTACTTTCCGCGTTCGCCCACGAACGCGGCATTCTGATTGGCTGTTTGCTGTAGGATTCTATAATTAGGTCAGTGATTCATCACAAAGGCTCTCGATCTGCTCTCGATAAGCTCAAAGTTCGAAAAGTGATCACTTTTTTCGATTATAAATGGAACAAGAACAGACTGTTTATTGTTTACTTGAAGGAAGAGATGTTTTTGCCGTTATGCCAATGGGGATTGCTTGTCGTGAGGTGTTGGAATAGCAACATTACGACTGGGGTAAACTATAGTAACCTTTACTTGCGTTTCATTAATTTCAAACAGACTTGATACGTTATATGTTCCTCAAGAACATTATCCTTTGGTTGATGTTGAGATGCAGTTGCATGTAAGTCTATTCGAAACACTTTGCGATTTACAAGGCTTCGCTGAGAGAGCGAAACAGAAGACGGTATTAAATTGCCGTTTGAAACGAAACGATCTGGACTCTGAACGCTCTCTTCTTTTGTAGAGTTCTTTACCAAATGATATAACTGAAATAAATTTCGTACTTTCCGCCGCCAACAAGAACTGCGCACACGATTAGTCGAGACAATTTATTTATAACAATGGCGACAGCGAAGCACACATATAAAATGCTAATGTGGTCGCACGACTTCCCTCACGATTTGAAGTTTGAGACTGGTTTTCTGTTGAAATTCGTCCTAATTTGCCTGTTCCGATTTTAGTTGAAAATGAGCACTTGCAAATTTGGCAATTACTGACTGCGTTGCTTGCTTTTTTGGAGTTAAAACGCAGCCATTTACACATTGTTTAAGTTCTGAATAAGCAGAGAAAACCCCGCAACATTTTAATGCGAGTTTGTTTGTTAATATTTGGGTGCTGCCATTGGTTCTTTTTTGACAATTGACGCGCGAATGGGGCGTGTTATGAAAAGGGGCGTTTTACAAAATACCGGGCCTTGCTGGCAGGCCCACTATCAGTCCCCTTGGGCCTGCACGCGGGCTAAGGCTAGAACGGTTGCATGCAATGTCAATTAAATCTACTCAGATTGCGCTTTTCGAATTCGTGCGGTAATTTTAATTTGACGATTATTGGCCCTTTTCTTAGACTGCGAGCAATCCCTCTATTTTCCTTCGTTTTATTGTTTCGCGGACTAAGATTGAACGCGCGGGAAAATGGCAAAAAGGGGCGGAGACGAGAGGAAAAATAGAGGGATTGCCGCTTTAACTAATTGTCAAGCGTGTTTGATTTTCCCGTTGCACAGACAACGGGAAATTCTGATTGGTTAAAAAACAATTAATATTCTGATAACATTAAAACCCATCACTCAGCTGGCTTTATACTGTAAACAGACATTTGCCGAAATTAATATCTATCTGGCAGCGGGAAGCAACGAAAATTGATACGTATGTAGTTGAAAGTCTTACAACAAGCTTACAGAAACAAACGCTTGCAGGTAGAGATGTTCTAGCTGTCCTTCCTACGGGATTTGGAAAGAGTTTCCTGTTGGCTGAAGATATTCGAAGGGTTTGTTCAAGCCCAACTAGTATTCTAGAAACTGTTCCTCTTCGTAGCATTATTGATGAACAGTTACGGTCCAACGACTTTGCATTAAGGATGATCGCTTTTGGAAATATTAACTCGGCCGTTCTTATAGTGGGATCAAGGAAACAAATTTTCAGATATTTGTGTATGCGTCTGCTGATGAAGCTTTGAGCCTTATAAATTTGTCTCCAAAATTTTGTTGCCTTGTTGAAGAATAAAAGCTCGCCATCCAAACTGTCTCTCATAGTCGTTGATGAATGCCACACATTTAGGATAATTTGGGTTTATTATAATATTGTATGTCTTTGTAAATATGTATGTATGTATTGTATATTGTATTATTGTATGTATTGTTTTGATCTTACAGTAATTGGAATAGTCGACTATATTGACAATATCAATGTATCATTAATTAAGAAAGCCTCTAAAAGATTGTATTTTTTACGTCAGTTAAAACGTGCGAATGTACCCGCTGCTGAGATGATTTGTTTTTATTGTACTTGCATCCGACCGAGATAGTAGAATATATGCCGTTTTTCATTATGGAATCCCAAATTACCTGAGTAAAGACATTGAACGGATACAGAAATCATTGAAGATCCAAATCACAAACTTCGCGGCACTATTGCCGGATTTGAACTCAACTACTGCACATTAATCCCTGAGGACAAAGAGAACCTTTGACTTTCCAATAATTAATACTAATAGATACATGAACATATTCATAATCGCAAGTTCTAAACGTTTTAATTCATAGTTCATAGTTTTAGCATTCGTATACATTTGCATGTTTCCAATTTTCAAGTTTAAATTTTAAGCTTTGTAAACATAGAGGCATAGAGGTTTAGTTTATATAAATTAGAAACACTCCTTGTAAATCTTTTAAGATTTCATGGTTAAAACCATGTAATTCAGCTTAATAGCTGTATTAAGTTGGTAATTTTTTATTACTGTAAACTATTAAACTATGTCAAAATATTGTCGCAGAAAGTCACAGTCTATAGAATAGACCCTTCAATAAACCCTGCCAAACAAATTCTGATCATGAATATTCATACTTGCCAAACTGAAATTTGAGAATTTAAATACACGTTGTTTGATGGTTTTACCCTAAGCGAATTGAGTCATTCGAGACCGCGCCTTTCAAGAGATGTTTTTGACCCTGTTTTGAAATATAAACAAGTAGGCGGAGCTTAATCAAACACGCTTGACAATTAGTTAAAGCGGCAATCCCTCTATTTTATTATGAGGGATTGCTCGCAGTCTACCCTTTTCTCGAACGAAATCGTATCGTTTGCCATTTTGTTGTCCGGCGCTATAAACTTGCCAAAAATCAAAACGTTACCGCAGTCTTCAATACATTTCCCGAATGATGAACTTAAATTATTTTAGTAATAATGTAAATTATATGAATTCTGTTTTTTAGCCCCTGAGAGAAGCCAGATGCAGCTGAAATATATTATTCAAGATCTTTCTAGTCTGATAAGCGATGTTCGCTGCAAACTGGAAGAAGGCCATACGAAAAAAAGCTCTTCGGTAAGTACGTCCTGTTTTCTTCTTTTACTCATGAAAAGAACCATGATGACGTTGTTAGTACAGAAATTTATTTGGGATTTTTTCAGCACACTCAGTTAACCGCAGTGATCTAAAAAAAATTAGGGATAGATAAAGCACTTTTGAATTTAAACTGCCATTTTTGAATCCAGAATGATTACAATGGACCCATTGAACGTAAAATGAGCTCGAACGTCCCATAAAAACTGCAATGGGATCGCAGGTGCAATCGTTCTATTGAAATAAATTTTAATTGGGGGAAAGTGTGTTATATATTCAAATTTCTGTCCGTAACTATATATGTTATCTGTCCCAGCAATAGTAGTGGTAGACCCACTCTGGAGTACAAAGGATGCCGCGTCACTGTGCGGGCTGAAGTAGTTAGTATGCAAGTCTAATTTGATATCGTATGTAATTAGCGCGCAAGGCTACTCTGGCAGCGGAAGTAATTAGTATGCAAAATCTATGACATCACTTTGCTGGGCAGGCCTGGGCCAAAAGTAACAGGTAACGCGACCAATCGTTACCTGTTACAGAAATCAATGACGTAACTGAAGGCCGAAACAGTCATTAAGCTGAGCCCAGCATTTTCATTGTAGAAGACGACGCTTGCTATACATGTGTATAATTTCGTATGAGAATCATTTCGGTGTGAAAGCCATACGATGGAGTACGCCATACGATGAAAGTGAAAGCGATACGATGCATCGAAAAGCTGCATCTTCTACAATTTATTGGAAGAAATATATGCGAATGCAGTCGCACCTGAAGTTCAAAGACTTTGTGTGGAATTCTGCAATGATTGTCAAGTCGGTCATCTTAGTCAAGGGCAAAATGACTGCCTCATGATGAACGAAAACGAACGATGGCAAATGTATGGTTTACAAACGATCGGACGAGTGAATGCTAAGCGTATGGTTTGGACATAGGCAGCCCAAAACGGCGTGTAGAATGCACCAATAATGCTTCCAAATGTCAATTTGCATTAAGCTCGCCCCATTCCTTTGTCATTTGTCGCGCGCCGCAAGCACTCAATTTGAAAAGCAGTGTTGATTTGTGTTGATATATATAGATTATACCTAAGGTTGGCAACTATATCTCAACTGACGAATATACCACTTCGGCAGAACGTAAAATACTTCGTACACGTAAATAAAACATGATAAAAAATTATACCACATTGAACTCTGATATTTTTTCTACATACCCGCGTATAAATTTTGTTTTCAAGACTGCAAAAAAGATGAAAAATTTGCACAAACGTTTCATGGTCTGATGAAAATTTTGATGTGACTATGCGGGATGCCAAAGGTTATTTCATTCGTCATATTTTTAAAAAAATTATGTGATTCAATTGGTTGAAAAAATAAACAGTTTGTGACGTATTTATAGTAAAAATTTGGTTTCAGGGGGGGTTGAACTACAACAGGAAGACTTCTAAAATACAAGAGCGATTTTTTTTCGAAAATGAAATGGTGGATTTTAAAAACTTTTTACATCCATCCATAACTTTTATCTACAGCAAAACAACCAGGTAACTTTTGGCTACATGTACACGAAATGTCATGAAATTCTGAGCAATAATGGCAAAGAAAATGTGCTATAAAAAAGACGGCGATATGTAATGCGAGCACGCTTCGTTGTGAGTTGTGAACCTTGCTCGATAAAGTGTATACAGGGTGTATCAAAATAAACGCAATTCGTCTTTTGTGCTTAATAACGTTCGAAATACTATTTCTAATTAAACGCTTTTAGGCTTACTTCAAAGCCTGTTCTTTTCTCTTTCAAACAAACTATTATCCTTGTCTCCAATGCTAGTAATAATTGCACAGGAAAAGATTTAGTAAAACCTATCATTTTTAGTTCCTGTTTAATTATGCAAGTTTACTATGTTATTGTTTAGTCGGTTTAAATGTTAGAATTTTTTTCTTTAAACTTTAATGTTGTCGTCACTACATCTGGAAAACCACGTAAGAACAAATTAAAAGTATTTTAAAAGAGACCAGGTTGTTTGAAAATCCTAAACGAATCCAAGCCAAAATTATATCGCATTTGAAGTTTCAAACTGAGTTAAAAATAGTGGAAGAAAAGCCGTAATTATACTTATTGTTATAATCCATTTAATAAAATGCAACATTTTTTTGTTTTAATGAAAAAATCAGTTATTTTCATGAGAACGATTTGTTATTCCATCTCAATTTTTTTAATTTCCAATCGCAATAACGTAAAGCATTATTACCCGCAAACCAATGAGTCAAATTTAAGAAACAACCCATTGTTAGAAAGCTGAATGGCTACGCTTTAAAATGAATGTGAACTTTAAAGTTTCCGTCTATTATTTGTTTAGCAATTTACATTTTAGTCGAGGATTGCGCTTTTTTTGATACACCCTGTATAGGCAGTGAATTTAGTTATAGCGTTTTAATTTAGCTTGGTTCAATAAGTTGGATAATTTTTTCCGTTTAATACTGAGTGAATGTGTTCACAAAATAGGCTGCAATTTGTAAGAGTGCTAGCATTATTTTATATCCCAGCATAGAATTTTGCATTTATATTTCTTGTATCAAAGTTCTGAAAGTTTAATATGTATTCTATAATAAATGCCTAAACATCTCCCTAGTTTAAACTTTAAAGTACACATTAGTTAACAAAAACTAGTGACTGTATCTATTACTGTGAATACGTACTGTCTTTCACACTGATGATAAATAAAACAGGCCAAAATGCAAATTTGTTTTCATATAAAAACAGTTTTATAGTGATATAAAAACAGTTCTACAGAATTCACTTCGAAATATTCTTGCTATATAGCTATTTAAAATTATAACTACTGTAGAGATCCAGTATTTAATACTGAACACTTGATTACTAGGAAAAATAAATTATCCAACCTATTGTTCCGAGTTACAGTATTAAAAACGCTATAAAATAATTCATACCTATAACTTTTCCGAGCTTCACAACGAAGCGTGCTCGCATTACATATCGCCGTCTTTTTTATAGCACATTTTCTTCGCCATTATTGCTCAGAATTTCATGACATTTCGTGTACATGTAGCCAAAAGTTATCTGGTTGTTTTGCTGTAGATAAAAGTTATGGATGGATGTAAAAAGTTTTTAAAATCCGCCATTTCATCTTCGAAAAAAAATCGCTCTTGTATTTTAGCAGTCTTCCTGTTGTAGTTCAACCCCCCCTGAAACCAAATTTTTACTATAAATACGTCACGAACTGTTTATTTTTTCAACCAATTGAATTACATAATTTTTTTAAAAATATGACGAATGAAATAACCTCTGGCATCCCGCATAGTCACATCAAAATTTTCATCAGACCATGAAACGTTTGTGCAAATTTTTCATCTTTCTTGCAGTCTTGAAAACAAAATTTATATGCGGGCATGTAGAAAAAATATCAGAGTTCAATGTGGTATAATTTTTTATCATGTTTTATTTACGTATACGAAGTATTTTGCGTTTTGCCGAAGTGGTATATTCGTCAGTTGAGATATAGTTGCCAACCTTAGGTATAATCTATATATATCAACACTGCTTTTCAAATTGAGTGCTTGCGGCGCGCGACAAATGACAAAGGAATGGGGCGAGCTTAATGCAAATTGACATTTGGAAGCATTATTGGTGCATTCTACACGCCGTTTTGGGCTGCCTATGGTTTGAATATAAATTAGACCATATGGGCTTAGTAAAAAAATATTTTAATAACTACGTTTCGGAGTATAACTCCACCTTCAGGTTAAAAGTGAATAAAGATATAAAAACTGTGATAAAAACTTTCAAAACAATTACAAATTTTACATGTAAGTGATTTTTAATACTGTAAGAAAGTTCTTGAACAGTTGATGACGAAGACAATGACGAATACTTATGTCGTGATTTTTTTGTCGGCTTCACTTTTCGCTCTCTGTTATCATACCAGATATATATATATATATATATATATATATATATATATATATATATATATATATATATATATATATATATATATATATATATATATATATATATATCTGGAATGATAACAGTGAGCGAAAAGTGAAGCCGACAAAAAAAATCACGACATAAGTATTCGTCATTGTCTTCATCATCAACTGTTCAAGAACAATCACTTACATATAAAATTTGTAATTGTTTTGAAAGTTTTTATCACAGTTTTTATATCTTTATTCACTTTTAACCTGAAGATGGAGTTATACTCCGAAACGTACTAAGCCCATATGGTCTAATTTATATTCAAACACACGTACATATCATTTACATTTTGCTGGCAGGCAAATTCCGATCACACAATAAATTCTTTAAAAAATAACGTACCAGTGTATTGACTAAAAACTATAAAACTGGTAAACTAAAAAAACAATTCAAACAATCGCGAAAAATGGCAACGGCAAAGTCACAGTTGCAAGTCAATTTACCTACCTGTGAAATGAAATTTTCTCGCAAGAATATCTCTTTCATAAGTTCTTTGTATGTTTGCATGGTGATAAAATATAATAGGTTTTGTTTGTGGAAACACCACGTAAATTTATTACTAATAATAAATTTACGTGGTGTTTCCACAAACAAAACCTATTATAATATCTCTTTCCTTGTGCATCCAGAACGACACAATATATTTGAAAAAGTGATTCTTTTCTCCACACGGGGAAGTTTTCCTCGACTTTTTTCCGACAGGAAACTCAACGCAGTAAATTTTAGGAGCAAAACAGTTTGCTCCTAAAATGTATTGCATTGAGTTGGCCATGTTTTTAATTTTTTTTCGTGATTGCGTTCAAATTTATACTGGCCGTGCAAACTGAGACTGACGTCCAATCCGCGTGAAAGACTGGTATCGAGGCTTCATTGTTTTCACAATCAAATGACTGAATGTTATCGTTCCAGATATATATATATATATATAGAGTTCACTGGCCCATACTTGCTTAAAGCCAAGATGGCGGAAATTGAAGCTCGTTCTGTAGGTATAAAACACGCGTGATTTTTGCGTGGGCTTGTCGCGAGGAGTCCAGAGCAGAGAAAGCGTGTTAAAATATTTTGACAAGTGTGGATTCAAAGGCCAAGAAATTTCGGGGTTTTTACTTGAAATGCGTACGATTTTTGAACTCTTTTAACAGTAATTCTAATGCAAAGTATATTTCTTGATTATAAGATACAATCAATCGAGTATTAAAGGGAGCGATTGCAGAATACCCGTCCACTTTTGATAGGTTGTTAAACCGAATAAATGAATTAAAAGATTATTTCAAAACAGTTCACAATTAAAATTTAAAGATAAAACTACAAGAATATGTTGCTTGTAGTTAAATTCAATGCCGGAGTCTTTAAAGAACGAAGCATTTAAAATTGACATTCTTTTCTGATTTCGCCATGTTTACAAGGAATTAATAGGTGTAATATGTCAAAGTGGACGGGTATTCTGCAATCTAACCTATTAAAGTTATTTTATCGAGCGACGAGCGACATCGTTTTGCTTTTAATACTGACTGAAAAGTCAAACGTTCCAACAGCAACGAATTGGTTCAGTTTGGGCTATATTTGTGGACTCAGGCCAACGAATCATTAATTAAAAGATAAGTATTGTATTATTTTACTCTTATTGTACTCTTATTTGCTATAACTATTGATTTTTGAACAAGAATCATTCAACTTGTTTATGCGCCAATCAATTTATACTGTTAACATCCCCCGGGCATACCCCTGGGCATTTGAACTTTTTGAACTTTTGTGGTTAAATTTCCCACTCCCAGGACAAAAATGCTGTCCAAATGCCCCAATCCCCCAATCATTCTGACTGTAATTCTATCAGTTCAAGTTTGAAATTGTGTAAAAACATACACTGAGGTAACTTCAACGCTAACTTCAACAGTTTAATAAATGAGACTCTGTATTAAACAACTTACATCTCATGCTTTATAAAGCTTCCAAAAGTGTTTAAAGTATACTCCATTTTGAATTTTGTTTTTTAATAAATCTCAGACCTCTCGCAATCTGGTGTATTGGGTCGTTCCAGAAAACATCCATACCACCCCCACAGAGGAAATTGGAAGTTTACCCCCTACCACCTTTGGATGTCCTAATGCATTTACTATTATCAGAAACAATTTTTTCTCCCCTCCCCCTCCGGACGGCAAAAATTTCCTCTGTGGGGGGAGTGTGGATCTTTTCTGGAACGACCCATTAAATGGTCAAATGCCCCAGTCTTGTGACTCAGCGTAAAATGCCCTACCCTAACAGCACTTCAAAAGGTCAAATTCCCCACTCAAGTTGTCAAATGCCCGGGAGGGTGTTAACAGTATAAATTGGTCGGCGCATTAAATGGTGCCTGTCACTGGGCATTCCATTCTGTATGATTGTGGATAGATAGAAAAATTTTATTTACCCATGCTAACCCTGTCAACTGAAGCTGATTTCCTCAGGGGGTGTGTAGTGCTTCCTGTACATGAAGAGACACAATGTATAATATTTGTCTGCTGCCACTTTATTAGATTTACTTGGTGGTCACCTTCAATCATATCTTTGTTTGCACCTAGCTCGTGGTCTGCAAACACAGATTTGTTGCCATCCAGGAGAAAATGATGACAAACTTCCAGAATCATTTTGCTTTTTAGGTTCTTCATGTTGTTGATGCTGTTGCCTTTCTGGCAAACATACAGCTTGAAGATATGTTCACAGTGTTCAATTGTAGTGTAAACAGACTTTGATTTGTAGTGTACTTGTTATGGTTAAATTAACCCATTAAGCGCCAGCGCTATCCCCTTGACAAGTGAAATTGTCTGGCGTTAGAAAGAGTCTGACATTAGAAAGAGTCTGACGTTAGACAGAGTAAAATAATAAAATAGGGTGCAATGCATCTCAATGGGTTAACTAGACACATGGGCAGATAGGCTAGTTAACCCATTAAGCGCCAGCGCTATCCCCTTGATGAGTAAACTTATCTGGCGTTAGACAGAGTGAAATAATAAAGTAATGTGCATCAGGGCGCAATGCGACTCAATGGGTTAATTTCACAATTTGTTTCTCTGTGACCTTTACAAGAGCCTTGTAAGGAACAATTGCCACTTGTGATATACAGTAGAACTGTTGTTAATGGGCATTCAGGCCAATTGTGGAAGTGGTCATTGAGTACTTACAGTTTGTGTAGTTTGACTGTACATAGTTTTACTGTAAATATATATGTGTATTGTATGCCTGGTATGGTCAAATGTTGTCGGTATGTAATTTATTAAAAAAATACTATATATTTACCCGTGTCAGGTGATGTGTGTATTAATTATTGCAGTAAGGCCTGATTAATACATTGTTGCAAGAATAAACATTTGCCTGTGAAATGAAATTTTTGGCTTATTTTCTTTGTTACTGCTGTAATATTCATTACTTTTACACTTGTAAATTGTACAGTTAACTGGCATGTTATTTTTTCCTTCTGAAAGGAGATAGCTTTTGTTTTTTACTTTAGAAAATGATTTTTTTCTTACAATTTCAGAAAAAAATTTGTTCTCTGACAGGTGAAAAAGGACTGGGGAGAGTTAAAATTTGTTGAAAGATTTGTTTCTGTTTTTGCACGAAAATACTCATTTTTAGTGATACATAGCCTACCTAAATGGTAAAAAATAAGTGAAAAAGTAAGATTGATGTAACTTTAGCCCATATTCGCTGTGTTCTTTTCAAATTACTCACCGAAAGTCCTGAAAACACAAAAGTTTGCCGATGTTTCTTGGCGGCTTTTTTGCCGAACTTGTTTTTCACTCATCAAATAAGTTGAGATAAATTACAAAATGTTTCTAAAATTTACTTCTTCTGAAAGACCACTTTCTCTAGTTTACTAGAGGCATAGAAAAGCTCGACTTTCAAACAGTTGGCTGAAAAATTATGAAGCTTTTACATAAAATGATGAACATTTTTCATACAGAATTTAGTAAATTTCCGCGTAGGGGCCTGGATCATACCTACAAAACGAGCTTCAATTTCCGCCATCTTGGCTTCAATTTTGGAGCCGCAGTTATCGTTCCAGTATATAGTAGAGTTCACTGGGTTCAACTTGTCATGTGCGTATATACATTTTTGGCAAGAAAAATTTCGAGTAAAACCGCATTAAAACTAAGTAGAATACTCTACAATGAATACTATATCTGTTTCTATAAACTTTATATA
>CACRXK020005428.1:0-28110 GCA_902702795.2 Paramuricea clavata
TTGAAATTATCATCTTGGATGATAGCAGTGATATTCAACCATTTTGAAGAGCTTGCAACCAACATGACGTCATAAATTAGCGGACATATTCACACTCATTTACATATCAAACAAATTGAAATATCTCGGGAACAAAAAATAGGTGAGCGGAATTAGTACCCTTGCTCCAGGCTTTCACCCGGAACGGCGCTTCGCTCGGGAATAAATATTTCTTCTTAGAATGACCCAATTATTACACACTTTGAATACGAGCGTGTATTTGTATTTCAGGAACCCGTTCTTTTCAATCAATGAGACAAATAGTGAAGAACTACCAGCGAGCTTTGTTTTACATCTGGATAGACCTCTGGTTGTTTCAGCCTCGATACTCGAGAAGATTCACTCGACGTTGGAAACTTTTAAAGGAGGTAACTCAAATGTATTAACATGATAAACAAAGACACATTGGAAAAATTTGATGAACTCATAAAGACGAAAAGATATCTTAGATAAACACGCTGAGCATTATCGCTGAGTATTCATTATACATGCATGGATTGCGGGATAAGTCAAGAATTTTCCAGCGCTTTTTATTCTGCTTTAGTTTGGCTTACAGTACTTATAACAAAATTAGGCGGGAATACTGAATATTCGGGGCAAACGTCCCTTCACCAACTGTGTTAAACTCGGTTTCGTTGCAGCTGTAGTTAGTTCTCGGTTTCAAAAATATAGGAACCAAATACGCCACCCATACGATTCGATCACCATAGAAATCTTGTTTATACGCCGCAGACATAACTTTTATAAGATGATCATTCTCCAGTAGGGCAATCACGATTCTAGCTTCTTTTTCCTTTAAAGTGGGTTGAAAGCGTTTCTAACCATGCTTGAGTCAAGTAATATTCTCTTTGCGGCTTTAGCCTTCACATCAAATTTTTATGAATAAATACAAATACTTCCAGTACACATCAGAATATATCAAATATCATGTGACCTCACTTGTAATGCGAATTGTCGCTAAAACGTGTCACTTAGGAAACCACATTAGGCGTTTATTCGCGTTTGAAGTCTTTGTGAAAAAGTCCATCAGTTGTGCTCTTGTGGACAAAACAATAACGACAGCTCAAATTCTCGTTAAATTTGCATAAACAAATTATATTGTAATTGTATTTAATTATATTATATTTGTTTGTTAAAACATTGCAATAGACAAATTTGGCTGACGTTTGTTTATACCCAATTCACAATTTTATATATACAGTATATTTCACATGCCTAGTTATCATTGTTCTAGTATACAGAAGCATAGAATAGAACAAAGGTAACTATAAGCTTTGGAATTATCTGCATAAGTGAATAACTCTTATACATACCCTCTATATAATGCTCAGTTACTTTTGTTCTATTCTATGCTTCTGCATACTAGAGCATGTGAGCTATCTAAAGTTGTAAATTGGGGAGCAGCGATGTAAACAACGGAGTGTGAGCCCCCTATAGATGGGCACTTGTGCTCTTGGGACAAACAGTAGTTGCAATATTTTTAAATAACTCCCCCCCCCCCGCCACAAAAAAAAAGCCCAAAAAATACAAAACCCAAATTTGTCTATTATAGTTATCGCGAATCCTTAGGCTAATTCTCATTATATTTATCTGTAGTCGTCCAACCATATAAGTATAGAAATAGTTAATTTTATATCACCCTATTTAATTAATTATTGTAATTGTCTGTTTTTCTAATACATATATAGAGAAATTTATTCAAAATTCTAAAGCGTACATGGACTGTCTAATCATAAAAAAGGTAAGAAGTTCGTCTGTCAATGTGTTAGTTTCCCTGTATGTGCTGTCATTAATTAATATTGTTTGACTCTCAATAATTCCATATATTAATAGTGGCTCAAAGAAAGAAACATGGAATATAGCGCGCAAATGGCATACCGCCAGGTTTGTTTGAAAGATTAGAGATTTTGAAACTGATGTTACCTTATTATAGGAAATTAACGATGCACTTTATTAACGCGGATTTTAAAAATTCGCGTTAATTTAATTAATGTTAATTTATGTGATCGTTAATTTTAAGTATGTAATTTTCATTTATCGTTAGTTAAAAATACCTAGATTTGTTTTATATAACACTATAACTCTTTTAATATCAAAATACAGCATATTAACGTAAACTAAAAACATCAGTGCTCCTCTTAACATTAAACCTTTGTTGTTGTTGTGTCTATATTTTCTGATTCGCGTTAATTTAATTAATTTGTCAACCATGGAGATCAGATTCGCGTTAATATAATCATGTTTTAAAAGACCTAGAAGCAATCCGCATTAATTTGATGTCGCGTTAATAAAGTGCATCGTTAATTTCCTATAATAAGGTACTTAATTTTTATAATCACCGTTCTTACCAGCTTTTTTACGTAGCAAAATCCTTATTCACACTTTTATAAGACCAACAACGTTTACGAAATTATCGTTCAGGCACATGTTGTTTTCCTTTCACGTTTCCTTTAATAAAATATTAAATTACCTTAGTCATACCTAGAAGAGATCATTCTATTGTCCGCTATCTTAGCTTCGCCCAGTCATAGGGCCGTTTATACCTGGAGTTATTCCAGAATTTATATAGAGTTCACTGGTTCAACCCACAGATAATTGAGTTCTGTGTTGGCAGATAACTATAAGTTGTTTGTGCACAATTCTATATAAGAAATTTTCAGAAACCACGTAGTGACATGATGGTCAGTACTTTTTAGTGAAAAAGGCCATTTTTGTAAAGCTTCAGAGAACTATATAAGATATATCAACAAGTATTAAAAACTAATAATATACATGAAAAACTTTCTCAATTCTGATTGGCTAAGAGCAGTGCAATTTTTCCGAAATACAGTGCCAAAAAATGAAATACAGCTAGTGCAAAAAAAAAGAGATACCGTGCAAATTTCTTAATTTTTTATTTTTCAAATTTCTTAATTTTCTTTAAGAAATTAAAATTTCTTAACTTTTAAATATGACTTACGCACGTGACTGCACAATTTTCATGTATATTATTAATAAGTAATAGTATGGTTTCTCGTGAAATTTGAAAAAACAACACTCGTGAGTTTTTGAAAGACTTCAAATTTGATATTCTTTGAAAAACTCGCTCGTGCATGTTTTTTCCAAATTGCACTCGAATTGCATGTTTTGTATATTTTTCTTATTTCAGAAACTTCCTGAAGAAAAACATATCTACCGTATTTCAGAGAAAGATCTTCAAGGAAGTTTGTCTTTGAACAGTAATGTTGGTGTAGTTATTTCAAGAATTCCCTTCACACACTGTCAAAATGTCGTGAAGATAATCCGGGTGAGATATGAGATGTGCCCTGTGTATTTGTTGTTGGTTGAACTAAATCCACAAGTTTGTGGATTTCGACATGCAACTGTCTCTGTGGTTGAAACACTGCACCGGAATCGAAGGGCCGCAGATTCGATTCCTGCCAGTGGGTCGATAATTGCATTTTTCGCCACTGCTCCTGGTTATAGGTCTAATAGAACTGTATAAAAATCCCACTCGAAATTTCCATCTAGATAGTGAGATTGTCGCGTGGGTAGAGGGTATTAGACGGTTGCGAGGAGTTACGGACTATTATGTTCAAGTGGGAAAAACAATATATCGCGAGTGAGCGCAGCGAACCAGGGAGATATTGTTTTTGACACGAGAACATAAATCCATATCTTCTCGCAACCGTTTAATGTTCTGTTTATTATATGGACTTATTCGGAGTGACAAAAATACACGCAAAATTAAGAAGTAAAGAAGTAAGCGCGCGAAAGACCTGTATAAAAGCGATAGTGCAAACATAAAACTAGAATAAATTTTACTTATCTCAAGATGTCTTTTAAATGTTTTCGTTTTATTTCCAACGCTAATTTCGTTTTATATACGAACCAAAGACCATTTGTATTTACAAAACAACAACAATGAAAATGGTGGGAAATTTTCGAACTTCGTATGTCACTACTGATGTCACTCGCAAGCGTTAAATACGGAAAATACGCGCACTTAGCCCCGGATGTAATGACATATCAGTTTTACGAGTGTTTAAGTTTCCAGCCAAACACCATTGTCCGTATAATAAATACGTAGTACATGTACTTATAGCTGGGAAAAAGATGTATCAGACCGTAATATCTGCGTATACCTCCAATACCTAAGTGTTCGAATTGTCGCACCATAGAACGAGGCCTAACCTGGTTTGCGCAAGCTGTGAGCATGCAGTTACCCTACATGCAGTTTCCATGCAGTTTCCATGCAGCACCTACCTTTCCCTCAAGAAAGTTTTCGTCGAGTTGTGTTGTATTTGAATGTAGTTTTGGAGAAACTGCGATGTTTATACACATCAAATCTCCGGCTAAAGTGTGTACAATGGTTTAAATAAATTATTTGCGCTTTTTAAAATTTTTTCCATAATATATTCGTTAAAAAGAATTGTAGATCATAAGTTTCTAATACTTCGCGAATTATGTAGTGAATAACGCATTCTTTATTCCTCGTTTTCAGCTTCTCCGACAGCAGTTAGTATACAATCAAATACTCACTAGTGTACTCTCTTCACAAACCATACAAGATAGTGGTAAGTGACACATCGTCGCCATTCTCCTCGTTGTCTCTCTTTCCATTAAATATATCGACTTGTACCTGACAACACTTTACAGACCAACACGTAACCACAGTATAAGGCTTACTCCAGGACAAAAAATCTCTTTAAGTTGCCCCAAGTCGCCTAAAGATGTCAAAAGTCGCCTAAAGCCGCGCTAAGTCGCATAACCTCTATAATATAATGGTGATGTTTTCTGGGCATATTAACTCATCAAACTCTAGGAATTCCCCTTAAAAAATTGTGTTCGGAAATTTTTGTTTATTTCGTCATTCCGCTGATATGGCGATTTCTTTGACGACTGCAATATATTTCTGAATTGTTTGAGTGAATTGCTCTTTATTATTAAAATATCCAAAATTAAAAAAAAGCCGAACACAATTTTGAAACTGACGTCTTTAGCTATGTCCTGCGAAAATTTGAGAAAAGTTGGTTAAAACCCGCAGGAGAACAACTCGTTTAAAAATCAGTAATTACCGTAAAATTCGTTGGGAGAAAATTGAATTTGAATATTACATTTTCAATGTTTTTCTTATTGCAGCGAAATGTATTTTATTCAATAACTCTGCGAGTTTTCAACATTTTTCGTTCAAACTTGGTCAGATAGTCGAACTAGTCTAATGCTTTCATGGAAACCAATAAAAAAATTTTAGATAGAAGTAACACTCAAAGGTGTTCTGTAACCGTAAGACGAGGTCCATGCAGTTCGTGTGGTTCTACACATGCATACATATAACTAGGTTCCATGCATGTTCGTGTTTCCTTGATCACTTTTTCCAGAAGCAGGGAAATATGTGCAGTATAGTTGTTACCACTTTGTTTATAGAATTAATTATTTCGATAAAAAGAATGTAAACAAAGCTGACGCATGCAAACAGACTGCGCCTGCACTGTGTCATGCCATGACATCAAATTGCACCCTCTACAAATTCCCAACTACTGTACCTAGATATGGTTATAAATCTCTTCTTCTGATCACTCCTTTTTGAAGGATTTCTTAATTGTTAAATAATAATAATGGCCACCATGGTGGCTCTTCATGAGGATTATACAGCATTTCCACCAAGGTGGCTCTTTAGAAATGTTGTCTGAGCGTAGTAGAATTACCTCACTACAACAGCAAAACCAACGAGCAACAATAATTATGCTTAGCCCATATGGCGTCTGCAATATCACATTGTTTTGGCTCCCGCTTTGATCTGTAAATTGAGTGCTGTTGTATCCACTTAGGTCTGGAAGAATACGATGGTCCATGTTTTGACGTCAGCACATCTAATCCTTTTGTTGTCGTGATTACATTTGAAGAATCCATTACTTCAAGTTTAGCTTCAGGTACGTCCGCATTACGAATAATTTTGAAGCATTTTAGTAACAACAAACAAATTATACTGAGGATAATAGCTGTGGGCTAGGACTATTTATGTTAAATTCTAGTTTTTGTGTTAAATTTTAGTTGAATTTCAAGTGAAACCAGATTGTAATATTGGAGTGAAGTTCAACCCTCGGAAAACTGCATTTTACGATTCCGGCTACGTCTCAAGGGTTATACAGAAGTAAGTAGAGAAGAAACCAGGCGTTTCAAAAAGGAAATAATATAATCCTAATTATAGTGTGAAATGCCAGAAATTGTCTCCAAACATTTCAGTAGAAATATTCAGAAATTTTGTTTTTCTGCAAGTGCATCTGAAATGTTACTGTAAGTTGTTCTCATCTCTGAAACAACGAAAATGCTGGATGTCATTCATTTGTTGCGGCCAATTATTCAGAGATGGATCCAGCCAGATCTTGTAAGGGGAGGTGTTCATCAGGGTGCGACTAGAAAGCATGACCATTTCACTCTCATGTTACTCTACAGTATTTTTATTTTGTATTCCTTATACCCCCTTATGTATCCCCCCGTACCCCCAAGTAAATCATCCCTGCAATTATTGTGCAGACCACTGTATTGTTGAACATTAGAGATCAGTTATGAAGTCTAATTATCCATCGCTGATTTTAAAGAAAAATTAAAGAAAAAACACTTTGATGTGTTATGTATAGCAATTGCCACAATGTGCAAAAGTTTTCTAAAAATGTTCCATACAATACTTATCGGGTATCATATGTCCGACATTGACACTATCTATAGTTGAATTTAACTACTTTTTATACTACCGGCCCCAGATGTACAAATATTCAGATATTGCAAAATTACAACAGCACGCATTGCTTTGACCTTTCCTATAGGTGTTTGTCAATACCAGTTACAATGAAATACATTTTCAAAAAAGCGAGAAAGATGCAATCCAACAATGAAACCCCAATGGTGGTTGATGTGGACGAAACAGACTCGACGTTTATTCAAACCCCGGACATGCATTCTCGACAAGTCCTTCCACAGTCAAGTGCTTATAATCTGCTCGCATCCATGATTGCAAGGCCGGATACCTTACCAATACTCCCGAGCACCAACCCCGGGCTTGTACTCCCCCTCCTATCTCCATCACCCACTTTGCCGAATATGCTTCAAACACCGTCACCCTCGGCTTCCAGTTTTCCCTTTGTGTTTCAACCTAGCCAGGGTAAAGAAAATGAACAGTTCCTCGAAGATAATAATTCAGTCCCGAGCAAAGAAATGGAACAACAACCACAACCACCACCTGTGAAACCACCGCCTATCAGAATGAAGATCAAAAAAGTTGCTAGTAACTATATCATCGAAACACCTAAGGACATTAAACTTGAACCTTCCCCCGTAATTGACAACACACCTGTCGCAACTCAGTTCGATGTCCCGTTCGATACGGGGGGTTTTACTGCTCAAACTAGTGATATGTTATCGACCGTTCCGTTTCAACAAAGTAGTAATGTAGACCAGCTTATATCTTCCGCTCCTGGAGATCAACCAATGGATGTACTCCATCCCGTTTCCTTCATAGATGTTGAACATACAGCATTTTTGCCCAGTGCAGTCAACACTGGTGTCTCTGGACCATCGAGAGTTACCGACGTTGAAGGCATTTTTCAAACACTTCCGGGAGGTGCGACAAGCTCACCAGGTGGCCTTGATGTTGTGGATAGTTATGAATTTGACGCAGGATTGGGTAAGTATTCTTTTCATCTACAGACAGTGTTCGTAGCGGTCCTTGAAAGTCTAAGTTGAATGAAGTCTACGTTTCTTTAAAGTCTTTGAATGGACTGTACTGTTTATTGCCCTCTTGCCTCAACGACCTCATGTGTTTTTTTTTAAACTGAAGAAAAAAGACCGATCAGCATATTTACCAGCTATTTCTTGTAAATATGCTGATGGTCTTTTTTCTCCAGTTTAAATAAAGTCATTATTATTATTATTATTATTATTACGTTTCTTTAAAGTCTTTGAATGGACTGTACTGTTTATTGCCCTCTTGCCTCAACGACCTCGTGTGTTTTTTTCCTATGTCTCCTGCACAATAGATTTATGGATAGGTTTGTGATTGGGATCAAGATCATAGAAAACTAGTTCTGTCTGTAACAGGCACGATAGTTTTACAACTGGGTTACCGGCTTGTTTACCATGTGTTATTATCAATTTTGTTTAGATCCAACGTTCGATATAGAAGCGGAGATCGTTGCTGCGGGTGTAGGTAGTGTGACATCAGATGGCACTGGTTTTGATATCAGTAGTGTTTATGAACCTGGTGCGTCTACATCCTCATCATCAGGTATATTTCTTTTCTTATCCTATGGCCACATACAGTGGGTGTCAAAACTGTTTCCAGTCAGTATTGAATGGATGCTTTTAATTTTGTACTATATTTTCGCACTGTATCACAACAATATTCAATTTTAGTTTTGGAATCGAGTAATTAGAGAAGTAGCGATATAATTTCAGGATTTAATGTGCCCTTCCTTAGCGTATAAAGTAGCTTGAATTTCTTTTGGCATGGAGTTTTTAATTGGTATATTGATTCTCCTGTGATGTAGTACACCTCGGTTTCCCAGACCTTCAGGCAGTGGAATAGGATTTAGTTCTTCTGAACCTTCCAACGGCCCGCTGCACTGTATTTTGACACACCTATCTTTGCAGCAATTTGTCCCTGTGTAAAACCTTTATTACTCAGGGGAATTGCTTGTCCCCTAACTTCTTCACTGAGGTCTTTAGCCATCTTTGGTGTTCATGCGTGTAGAGGATCAGATTAACTTATGTTATCACTGATTATGGCAAATTGTGGGAGACAATAGACTTTATGCATAGTGACGTCACAAAGCTTGATGCCCGTGAGGAATGCTGGTCTTAGTAGTCATTGCCCGGGAAAATTAAACAGTTCAGAATGGCGACTATCGAAATTTTACCGGGCGATGACCACTAAGACCAGCATTCTTTGCGGGAATCAAGCCTTGTGACGTCATTATGAATAAGGTCTATTGCAGAGCGCAATGCGCATGTTCAAGTACCAAATGTCACTCTAATTTCAGAAGACAAAATGAATTCTCGAATTTGTGGGAAAATGGGAGTGGACTCCTACATTTCGCACCACTGTATGTCAAAAGCGACGTTTAAATCCGCGTACAGGGATAGCCATCTCTCGGGCAGTGAGATGTACGTAAAAACCAGTGAACTATAGACATGTGAAACCAAGATGGCGGAAATTGACGTCCAGTGCTTATGAAGGTTGTAAACTGTTTGCATATTAATCCAGTCTATCTCACAAATTGTATCGCTAATCAAGTTGCCAACCCATAAAACCATAATATATTATTTCAATCGAAGACAGAGCACAAAATTTTGCCACACTCTTTGTGCCTTGTATTAACCGCGCAGACATAAACAACAGAAAGGGACTGGCACTGGGCGTCATTTTGCGCCATCTTTGGCTTCACATTTTGGACGCGAGTTCTTACTCGAGATGCATATGGAGCTCACTCGTATAAGCATACACGTTTTGTTGCTAATTCATACTTAACAGGAGAAATTTTGTAATTTTTATACAACAATAAACTTCAAAAAACGTTTACAGTTTTTTTCAAACAAGCAATCGCATTCTTGAGTGCCCATATTGATTAAAAGAACCAAGAAATAAGGCGGGTGTAAGGAATTCCCCCTCGCCAAAAACAGTCAAGTACAGATCTGGCAGTTTTCGAGACTTGCGTAATCCGCGTATATGCAATGTTAAAGGACATTGGCGATAAAAATTAGTTTGTCTCATTCAAAAGAACTCTTAATAAACTCTATTACCGATTTGTCATATCTTGCTTAGCTCTCAAAATATTTAGACCGAAATTAATGAGTTGTCCGCCATCTTGGACTAATTCTTCACCTCATTAACTATCTAAAATGACCGAGTAACAATAAAAAATTGTTTGAAATGTTTGTAATCATTTCTAAATCTCAGACAGCAACCAGAAACAAAGTGTTGGACGGTGGCCGGACATTTTGCCGAAAGACACTTTGCCGAAAGACATTTTGCCGAAAGACATTTTGCCGAACGGACATTTTGCCGAAACTAAAGATATCTTCTGAACTTTAAAGGTTCGCTTACACGGTCAAAGTTTGCGTGATTAAAGTCATTGTCGATTTTGATGACAGAAACTTTGTAGTGAAATATAGTTTCGTTTTATATTCTTTCACATTTTTGACAAGTTTACCGAAATTTCGCGATATAAAGAATAACATCATTCAACATCATTCGTGAATGCGATTTCCCCGAGAACTGTGAATGTATTCCATGATTCTCGAAGTGAAATTCGCTTGCGTTGTCTTTATATACACGCTTGGTTGTTTACGACCTGACGTCAAAACACGTCCCTAACAAATGAGTCATCCGCTGCACATGCAAACAAGCTACAAATAGTCAATATGGTTATGCATTGCTAGTGACCCTTTATGCACTGCTAGTGACCCATTATGCACTGCTATGACCATATAATGGTTATTTTTCGCAATGGTTGAGAATTATATACAGTTGAGAAATGAGTCACAGTCCCAAACATTTTGACGAAATAACATCTCTATTTTCGGCAAACTGTCCGTTCGGCAAAATGTCCGTTCGGCAAAACGTCCCGGTTCAGCAAAACGTTCGTCGGCAAAATGCCCGTTCGGGAAAATGTCTTTCAGGGAAATGTCTTTCGGCAAAGTGTCTTTCGGCAAAATGTCCGGGTACCGTGTTGGACCCATATTGATCGCTTACTCTCAAGACAAAAAATTAACGTGACCCCTCTCTTGACGTAACAATTAACAATTCAATTTATTTACCACTTCTTTTAGTCGAGGACCTGTATATGAGTTTGTATGCATTTCATTTAGGACAGATAATCTCAACTGTTTTAGGGTAAGTTGACCATGACGGTCAACATGGTAACGCTGCCCGAACCCCAATCCGGGACGAAACGTCCGAAACTGACCACACCCAAAAACGACGCTTTGGCCATAGTGCTATCTACCAAACCATACAAGCTTCGGCTATTATGAAGTGCTTATATGGTTCAGAGATGGTGCTTTTAGGGGTGGTCATTGGTAAGTGTGAAATGCCTAGCAATGATATTTCACAAGAAAATGACCATGAAATACTCATAGTCAAACGTCAATTTGTAGCTTACAACTTCAGATAAACAGCAGTGGACCTATATTACCTTTTTTCCTAAGTATTTTTGATAGAAACATAATTGGTGCTTATTTAATTATATTATCACTGTTTTGGTGTAAAATGGTTAATATTTTGTGACCGAAATAATAATTTCAAATGTACCTACCTCCTGCAATGGACGTATTTGACCAAATTGTCCACTTTACTCCGCTGTTTATCGCAGATCTCGCTGAAATCCTTCCAAATATGCAATTCAGCTCAAACATAACGGTATCAAGCACATTTTAAACAAGTTTTAACTGGGTTTCAAGTAGATCCTACCTGTTTAACCATCGACAAGGTAAAACCTCAACTTTGTCCAAATTCGGCGCCATTTTGTCATCCCGTTCGGTTGTGCACATTTCGGTCTCGTTCTTCCATCGAAGAAGGATAAGAAGTGATAAAGACAAATTTAACCCTTTGTTAAGGGTATTAAAATAAAAATACAATAAAAAAAGCGAAATGCAGCATTTTATCACCCTGTAAGATGTTGCTTACGAGTCTTTCAAAACATTCCGTACAAATCTCGCGTGGGAAAGTAACAGGGACGTGACAGGGGGGTGGAGACTTAAAAAATAAAAGCAAAGGCACGCAGAACGCAGTATAATGATAAAACCAACAATCAACATTTAATTTGTATTTTCATATTACAGGTATTAGTATGTATTTATTTCTCGCTACAAGAAATAAAACAAACGTTTGTATCATTGTATTTAGTTTTTGTTTATTTCACGCAGCCTTCGTGAAAGACTTCAACCCCCCTCCCCCCTGTCAGATGCCTGTTACTTTGCTACACGAGATTTGTACGGAATGTTTTGAAAAACTTGTAAGCAACATCTTACAGGGTGATAAAATGCTGCATTTCGCATTTTTTTATTGTATTTTTATTTCAATAGACTTAACAAAGGGTTAAATTTGTCATTATCACTTCTTATCCTTCCTCGATGGAAGAAGAATGAGGACAAAATGTGCACAACCGAACGGGATGACAAAATGGCGCCGAATTTGGACAAAGTTGAGGTTTTACCTTGTCGATGGTTAAACAGGTAGGATCTACTTGAAACCCAGTTAAAACTGGTTTAAAATGTGCTTGATACCGGCATGGATAATAAAATAAATGGATAGGAAACTAGCTGACGTGACCTAATGTTTTTACTGGGATTGATGGCGTGGTTGGATGCCTCAACCTAGTTGAAAATCAAATTCTCAAAAACGGCATGTTTAGCAATAATACAGCTAAACATTTAGTCAAAGAGCAAATAAATGTAACCACGCCATTCTACGATGAAAACTCTAAGTATTCCCAGTCAATTTTAGCAAATATTTCAAGCACTAAACAGTGAAAAATACATCGCAAATTTCGTTAAAATTTGTGACGCCAATTTCGTAGCTACAAATGTAAAAAAATACAAAACAAAGACGAAAAACATTTACCTTGAATAGTTTGTCGTGGCTTAGGCATGTTTTTAAAACAATTAGCCCAGTTTACGCTTCAAGATCACCCTTTTAAAGTGGAAAATATAGCAAAACAAGTTAAACAACAAGTATGCCGAGAACTTTGGTAACATTTGCAATACGCGTGACGTCACGTTTTTCAACAAGGATGCAGTCAATGACGTCAGAAGTTTCCAATCCATTTATTTTATTATCCATGATACCGGTATGTTTGAGCTGAATTACATATTTGGAAAGATTTTAACAAGATCTGCGATAAACAGCGGAGTAAAGTGGAGAATTTGGCCAAATACGTCCATTTGCAGGCGGTAGGTACATTTCAAATTATTATTTCGATCGCAAAATATTAACCATTTTACACCAAAACAGTGATAATATAATTAAATAAGCACCAATTATGTTTCTATAAAAAAGATTTAGGAAAAAAGGTAATATAGGTCCACTGCTGTTTATCTGAAGTTGTATGCCACAAATTGACGTTTTACCAATGACCACCCCTAAATGCACCATCTCTGAACCATATAAGCACTTCAGAATAGCCAAAGCTTGTATGGTTTGGTAGATAGCAGTATGGCGAAAGCGTCGTTTTTGGGTGTGGTCGGTTTCGGGCATTTCGTCCCGGATTGGGGTTCGGGCAGCGTTACCATGTTGACCGTCATGGTCAACTTATCCTAAAACAGTTGAGATTATCTGTCCTAGACTATTTCAGTTATTTACATTTATTATTGTAATAATATTTAGGTAGATATTTATATTTATGTATGTCAAATTGAAAGTGGCGAGAAGACCTCAGGAAGTCAAAGACTTGTATTAAGCACAGAGGGTCCAACTAAGAGCTGTCAGCTGTGTTATGAATATGTATAAAACATTAATTAAACGTAATATGAATAAAACATCAAACGTAATATATATAAAGTATTGCACTTGTATAAATCATAAAAGCTTGCATTTGTAGTCAATAGCTTCAAACAGGGCGCTTATATATGCTCAGAAACATTGCTCCGAACGATTGTTCAATTATTGCGAATAAATTGACAAAACGAAAATATTACATGACGTTCCAACGAAAATAACAGCAAGGATTGCGGGCGCGAGCGGAAGGCGAAGGGTGAATATATTCCCCATCGATATAGGAGATCTAGATTGCTAACGCATACCTAGCGCAGGCGGGGCCTACATGATAAATCCAAGATGGCGGTACAAGAGGGCAAAAAGACTATAGATTCTATTACGAAAATCAATATTTTTGCATTTTTTGCCGTCGCATTGTTTTGAAACTTATTCGGTCAAATTGTATGGTAAAGAGAAACTTACCGCGAAGATTTTGAGCATATTTATGATTGAATTGGATGAAAACTCGCAAAATTATCCAGCGATAAAAGTTCGTGTATAGTACTGATATAGTACTATATATGTAACTTGTACAGTTTTGCTTTAATTTTTGCTCACTATTTGCATAGAAAGCAAATTATAACCGCCAGACCATAGATGATAGACCCTTATCCAGTGCTCTCATCAGTTTACTTCTCTAACAAGCAAGGAGGGGGGTGGGGGTACATAACAGTTCATTTTTCATAATTATGAGGACAGAGCAGATGATGATGAAAGATGCAAGTATAAAACACCATTCACAAGACTAGATGTTAACATAGCACAGTATTTCTGGCAATAAAACGCTCCAACTGACCAACTGACCATTTCACACGAACTTTTATCGCTGGATAATTTTGCGAGTTTTCATCCAATTCAATCATAAATATGCTCAAAATCTTCGCGGTACGTTTCTCTTTACCATAAAATTTGACCGAATAAGTTTCAAAACAATGCGACGACAAAAAATGCAAAAATCTTGATTTTCGTAATAGAATCTATAGTCTTTTTGCCCTCTTGTACCGCCATCTTGGATTTATCATGTAGGCCCCGCCTGCGCTAGGTATGCGTTAGCAATCTAGATCTCCTATATCTATGATATTCCCTCGCCTTTTCGCTCGCGTGCCCGCAATCGTTGATGTTATTTTCGTTGGAACGTCATGTAATATTTTCGTTTTGTCAATTTATTCGCCATATTTGAACAATCGTTCGAAGCAATGTTTCTGAGAATATATAAGCGCCCTGTTTGAAGCTATTCACTGTAAATGGAAGCTCTTATGATTTATACAAGTAAGTGCAATAATTTAAGTATATTACGTTATGATGTTTTATTCATATTACGTTTAATCATAGACAATCAAAGGAATGGACTGGAAACGCTCGGCAAAACGCTATGATGCGAACGCGGCATCCGTGATACGGGCTAGCACGTATCAATTCATCAGTTACCGTGGCAACTGGCCTGTAAAAAAGTTTAAAAAATGTAGATTTTGCATATATTTTTTCCCTTCTTTTTAACAAACGCAAAGGTAAAAGATAAAAAAGATATTTTTTGGCGGTACCAAAAACAGAGAATATATGCCAAGGTGAGTACGTGTATATTTTTAATTTTCCCTATAAAAACAATCATTATAAGGCCACTACAAGTTAATCTTTAGTTTCTGGTCCGGCTTTACCTTCGTTTACGACGCGGGCGGGCGGGTGGTTAGGACTATAGGACATAATTACAATTGTGGCTTTGCCCACATTTTTGTGGTCCATCTTGTCCCTTTTCATGCTAATTGTATCAAAATGTTATGAAATTTTACATAAATTGCATTTATATTATTTATAAATCGACATTCATGACAGATTACAAAGGATTTACATATCAAAATGATCTATTAATTTTTTTTTTTAATTTTGTAAATTGGATATTTATCGTTCTATAAGTTAAATCCTTCGCGAAAATTTTCAAGAACTAGAAATTAATTGTAAACAACAAAATAGTCCTGAAATAATACTTTACGGAGAAAGGATGCGGGCGGCGGACCAGAAACTAAAGATTAACTTGTAGTGCCCTAACTTCGGTTTTTCACAACGTTGACAAAACAATTACGCACGTATATTACGTCTCTCCCTGTGTGGTTATATTTCGAACCCTGGAACTTGGCGACAAAGCTGTCACTTGTCTGCTAAGGCATATAGTTATGCTCTCATATGTAATGTTGATTCCACTAGGACGTTCACAAATCCCTGCGATATACAAATTTTGTAATAAATATTTTTTTAACAGCTCACCTTGCGCGACTACGAAAAGATGTCAATTTTTGTTGTTCTAAATCCGAACCCTGTAACTACAGTTTTAAAAGAGTTTGGGATTTTAAGGGTACATATTTTGAACAAGAATAGACTAATGAGCTCCACTATCGCTTTTTGTGGCTAGCCCGTTTGCGGGCTAGCCATTATCACATAGTACACAAACGCGATGAGCGATGATGATCATGGTGTCCAGTCCGGATTTTCGTAAAGTATCGGAAGCAATCGGAAGCGCCCGTATTTTTCTGCCGACATTTCACATTTGCATTTCGAGGCAATACTAGTGATGTTGTTACGACGCAGTACTAGTGAGGTTGTTAAACCAGATAATTAAAATAAAGTTTATCTTCATGGCTTCAACCTATGGTGTCGAAACCGATCAGAAATTGCGCGTACTTGCCGTGTAAATATGGGTTTTGATTTGCACTTTTGACTGATTTGCGGTCCATTTGCCATCTTGAATTGTCTTCTTGTTGAGATTTCATATCTCAATTGCATTCGAAATGTTTGGTATTTTAAAGAAGGGTATTGTTTGGAGGAGGTTTATAATGCAGCGAATAAAACCAGCATTGGATAATTTGGTAAAAGACCAGAAACTGTGCATCGAACTCGTTTATTTGAAAGCTTTAAGTATACCTTTTCTTCAGACATTGACAGCGTCTCAAATGTCTACATATTTGTAATAAACCTATAAAGGATTATTGCGTCTGTCTGTCTTAGGAGTTATATAGTCGAATAATTCAGCATGATTTGTCTCACGTTCTCTTATAAGTTGACTAATATTGCATTAAAAGTGGTAAAAGTTGGTGTGCTAACCAAGATTTCAGTGTATTTGTTTGCTAATATTGCTAGGCCTATATCTCAAACGCTATTTGCCTATTAAAATATCATATGACACGCAATTTTAATTCCACGGCAAAACTGCTGTTGCGCAAATAACAAATGCGAGATTAAATCTATATGGCAGTATTACAATTACAGTTTAGTAATATTGCATTAAAAGTGGTAAAAGTTGGTGTGCTAACCAAGATTTCAGTGTATTTGTTTGCTAATGTTGCTAGGCCTATATCTCAAACGCTATTTGCCTATTAAAATATCATATGACACGCAATTTTAATTCCACGGCAAAAAACATAACAAACGCGAGATTAAATATATGGCAGTATTACAGTTTAGGTATCTTTTAAATTGCTAATAGATCACACGGAAACTTTTTACAATCGTTATATTCAAAAGCCTAGCGTGCAAATTCACATATTTGTGTTTATTCAAGTGTTATTCAAGTAAAGCGTGAAACTCCACTGACAAAATGAGCCCGCACAAGTCGGAGAAAATTTGCGCATTCTGACCATCGTGGTGTGTCAGTTAACCAGCATGGCAGGCTTTCTGGGTTTGGAGGAGGGTTTGGGGAGTTAAAGTTTACCAGGCTAGCCACATGTACGCATTGCGTACCTATTTTTTAAACTTCTTTTTGGCAAAACAAACTCAAAAATCAATATTGAATGCGTGTGCACTGTCTTTGAAAACACAAATGTCGCTATTTTTGTTTTTCGAGTATACACTTACTTCGAACCCTGTTACTACAGTTTTAAAACAGTTTAGGATTTTAAAGTCACATATTTTGAACAAGAATAGACTAATGAGTTCCACTATCGCTTTTTTAAACTTCTTTTTGCGTCAATAAGGCTAAAAATAATCAATGACTGTGTGCATACTATTTTTGACAACACAAATGTCGCCAGATTTGTTTGCGAAGTATGCACTTCATATTTCGAACCCTGCAACTATATAGTGTTAAACAGTTTAGGTTTTTAAAATTACCTATTTTGAACAAGCACGAGTTCCACTACCGTTCTTTACTTCTTTTTTGGTCAAACAAACCCGAAAATCATCATTGAATGCGTGCGTACTGTTTTTGACAACACAAATGTCGCCATTGCCCTGGTGTTTATGTGCATGGGTACCTACTGTATTAATATACTTCCAATAAAGTTCAAACGATTTTTACATTAACTTGACACCTCTTATTCAAATTAAACTTTAACTAAGTCAAAATATGTGACTTTAAAATCCTTAACTGTTTTAAAACTGTAGTTACAGGGTTCGAAGTATAAGTGTATACTCGAAAAACAAAATTAGCGACATTTGTATTTTCAAAGACAGTGCACACGCATTCAATATTGATTTTTGAGTTTGTTTTGCCAAAAAGATGTTTAAAAAAGCGATAGTGGAACTCATTAGTCTATTCCTGTTCAAAATATGTGACCTTAAAATCCCAAACTCTTTTAAAACTGTAGTTACAGGGTTCGGATTTAGAACAACAAAAATTGACATCTTTTCGTAGTCGCGCAAGGTGAGCTTTTAAAAAATATATTTATTACAAAATTTGTATATCGCAGGGATTTGTGAACGTCCTAGTGGAATCAACATTACATATGAGAGCATAACTATATGCCTTAGCAGACAAGTGACAGCTTTGTCGCCAAGTTCCAGGGTTCGAAATATAACCACACAGGGAGAGATGTAATATACGTGCGTAATTGTTTTGTCAACGTTGTGAAAACCCGAAGTTATAATGATTGTTTTTATAGGGAAAATTAAAAATATACACGTACTCACCTTGGCATATATTCTCTGCTTTTGGTACCGCCAAAAAATATCTTTTACCTTTGCGTTTGTTAAAAAAAAGGGAAAAAATATATGCAAAATCTACATTTTTTAAACTTTTTTACAGGCCAGTTGCCACGGTAACTGATGAATTGATACGTGCTAGCCCGTATCACGCGTTCGCATCATAGCGTTTTGCCTCGCGTTTCCAGTCCATTCCTTTGATTGTCTATGGTTTGATTAATATTTTTTATTCATATTTATAACACAGCTCTTAGTTGGACCCCCTGTGTATTAAGAGGCCATCTCATTGTTATTCAGAACAAAGTTGGGTTGTTTTTTTTTTCCAAAAGAAATTATTTGTTGTTTATAAATTAAGCTCCTATTGAATTGTACATGCACTAATTGTTTTCAATCAAATATTTTTTCAATTTTCTTTTTTTTCTTCAATATCCTCAATAATCCAAGATGGCGAACACAATTATTGCAAAAACAATGGCAAAGTTGATCTATAATCAACTCTATGAATATTTTATAAAAAATGACATGCTTACAAATTCTCAACATGGCTTTAGACCTAATCATTCCACAGTTACTGCAATGGTGGAAATTACGAAGAAATGGTTTCATAATATTGATGTCGGCCAATTAAATGGGGTGGTATTTCTTGATCTTAACAAGGCATTCGGTACTGTAGATCATGAAATACTACTTCATAAATTACATCTTTATGGGATAAAAGGAATTGCTCTTAATTGGTTTCAGATCTTACTTATCAAACAGAAAGCAATATTGTCGGGTAAACGATCACCTTTCCCACCCACTGGAAATGGTCTGCGGTATACCTCAAGGGTCCATACTTGGACCACTATTGTTTCTTATATACGTTAATGACCTTCCCAATTGCTTAGAACATACAAGATGCAATATGCTCGCTGATGATACACAACTTGATACATCTAGCAATAATATTGATTCGATTGCTAACATTTTGAATGAAGACTTGATAAATGTTTCTGATTGGATGAAGACAAATAAATTAAGCCTAAATGCTAACAAAACAGAATACATGGTTATTGGTTCACATAAAAGGCTTCACCAAACCCAAACGAAAGTGATCCGCCAGTTACTTTGGGCGACAATCAAATAAAAAGAGTTAACGTTACAAAATCGCTTGCATTAATGATCGATGAGACATTAACTTATAATAATAATAAGTACAACAAATACTTGAACATTCTGCAGAAAACATTTCTGACGCGCGGTACATGACAGTGAATGTATTATTTTTTTCATTCAATCTCACATTTTTAAAAAAAAGTCTTGTGCATGCACCGCTATATTACAGTATTAGTTTTTTTAATATTAACGATAGTGTACACATATGCTCTATATATAAACTAATTTTCATTCTGTAATGTTATTGATGTTATTAAATGTTTTACAGCATGTACATATATCACAAGTATTGTATTGTGTATTGTATTGTATTGTGAACTTTATTTAGTCACGGTGGACTCATCAGGATTTTACACACTTATGATAAAGTAACAAAGGAAATTAGATATATGATAAATTATACTATACATATTTACAAAACTACCTGTTTTTCATGAGTGCCGTGCATTAAATGGATAAAATTAGATAAAATATTTAAAAATTATTGAATGAAGTTGCTACAGTCAGACTTAAATTTATGTAAAGTACTAGCCTGTCTTAACTCAGTAGGAAGAGAATTCCACAGTACTGCACCGCTATAACTAAAGCTATTTTTCAAGTAATTAGTACGCGGTAGTGACAAAGCTAGTTTGTTACTGGTGTCTCTCAATGCATAATTTGTGATACTATTGCGATCAACAAACATATTAGAAAGATAATCTGGAGCAAGACCATTCAAGGATTTATACACCATGATAGCCTTGGTAAGCCTACGCTAAGATACAAGATTTTTCCATCCAAGACTTTCGAAAAGATAATCGGCATTTGTATCATAACTAGAAGATGTCAATACCCTGGCAGCACGATTTTGTAATTTTTGCAATTTGTTAACTAGATAACTACTGCAACTATCCCAGACAGCAGAGCAGTAGTCGAAATATGGTTGAACTAAGCACTTGTAAATAAGTTGCATTGTGGTAAAAGGAACATAAGGTCTAATGCGTTTTAGTGCACCAATACCGGAAGCAACTTTTTTACTCAGTTTCTCAATATGAACATTCCAGGATAAGTTCTCATCAATGTGTACGCCGAGTGATTTTGTATGAGAGACTTGTTTAACTGGAACGTTATTTATTACTAATAAAGGAGTAGATTGAAAAGTGTTTATTCTTTGGCGAGAGCCAATTAGCATAAATTCAGTTTTAGTCTGGTTTAAAGTAAGTTTGTTTGCTGATAACCATTCACTGACATTAGCAAGATCCTCGTTAAGATTATGATTAATTTCATGTATGTTATTACTTGCATATGTCAAATTAGTGTCATCAGCAAACATTCGTGCCCGAGAGTGTATTAGACAATTAGGAAGATCATTAATATAGATCAAAAATAAAAGCGGGCCTAATATAGTTCCCTGAGGAACCCCACATTGTAGTAATCGATTCGAGGAGAAATGACCGTTAACAAAACACTTTTGATTACGTTCATTTAGATACGATCTTAACCAGTTACCCGCAGTTCCCTTGATTCCATATGCATTAAGTTTGTTCAGCAATATTTCATGATCTACAGTGTCGAACGCTTTTTTAAGATCAAGAAACATTACAGCATTTACATTACCACTGTCAATATTATAAGCCCATTCGTTGGTAGCCTCAAGAAGAGAGGTGACAGTAGAATGTAGGCCTCGAAATCCCGATTGATAATTAGTTAATAATTCACTTTCAGCTATAAATATATATAGCTGATCATAAATTACCCTTTCAAAAACCTTAGCCACAATAGGAACAATAGAAATGGGACGATAGTTATCAACGCAATTGCGTTTGCCTTGTTTGTATATAGGAATAACTTTAGCACATTTCCATTCGTTTGGGAATATGCCTGTAGTGATAGAACGATTAAAAATAAGACAGAGGGATTCTGCAATTAAGTCAGAGCATTCTCTAATTAACCTAGAAGATATTTTGTCTAAACCTGTTGCTTTAGAAGTGCTTAACGTGGACAGTAATGCGTAAACGGTTGGAATACTTATTTCCCTCAGTTGAAAAATAGCATTATTTTGGTTAGGTAAATAATCAAGATAAGACCGATTGCTATAATTAAGATTAATTTTATCCGCAAGGTCTGGTCCGATGTTTGAAAAGTGATCATTAAACGCATCAGCAATTTTGCTAGGGTCATTAATTAATACGCCATTCAAATCAACCTCGCCAATGTGAGGGCTTTTCCTATTTTTAGAAGTAAGTTCATTAATGATCTTCCAGGTCTTATTAGGATTGTCTTTATTATCATTGAAAGAATTTTTGAAATAGGCCTGCTTTGCGTAGAAGATTTCAGAATTAACAAAATTACGCATTTTCTTAAAAGAAAGCCAATCTTGAGTATCGTTGGAACGAATTGCTTTAATTTTTAGGACATCTCGCCTATGCATTTTATCTTTCAAAAGAGATGTGATCCAAGGCGATTTAATAGCCTTAACGCGCTTAGCTCGAATTGGGGCGTGCTTATCTGCGACAGAATTGAATGTGGCTTTCCAAGCATGCCACATGTCATTAGGGTTTTCGTACTGATTGATATAGTTCCAACTCTGTTGACTAATATCATTACGAAATTTAGCAGAATCAAAGTTTTTAAACTTTCTGTAGTTTATTGAAGAATGTACCCCCGTCGATGAACCCACAGAAAGTTTCCGAAAGGCGTAAATAAGACTATGATCGCTTATACTCACATGAGAAACACCAGAGCAAACAACCTTGTCAGGAGTATTTGTGAAAATATGATCTAACAATGTTGAGGAGGAGTCTGTGATTCGAGTAGGTTCATTTATAAGCTGAGAAAGATTATATAAATCGGCAATATCCATGAGTGACTTCGAATCATGATCTAAGACTGTAGAGCTCAAATCACAGTTGAAGTCGCCCATGAGGTAATACTCGATATTTTCGGAATCGAGCATACCTAGAAGAATTTCAAAATAATTAAACATTGCTACAGGCGAATTAGGAGGCCTGTACCAAGTGGTAATAAGAAAAGGCTTGGCTCTAGGTTTATTAACTGAAATACACAGGTTTTCCAATTGCTCAAAAGATAGATCATGCCGAACTGAAAAATTTATACAGCTACGAATATAAAAACAAACCCCACCGCCAAATCTACCATTGGAATCTCTATCTCGCCTAACAATTTCGTATCCAGGTATGTGTACTTCGTTGTCACCAACCGTAGAGTCAAGCCTTGTCTCATTAATAGCCAGTACATCAATCACATTATTTGATAGATAGATTCTAAGCTCATCAATATGTTTGACTAAACTGGTGATATTAAGTAAGGCAAGTTTAAAGCCACTCCTGTTTGGCAAGAGCAGGTTTTGAATGTTAGAAGTAGTTTGCATAGTCTTAGATTGAACATTATTTACTGAATTAGCAACTCTAGACAACGTAATATCATGTCAATTTTCTAAGTTATTTATAAACTCTTTGAAATTGTTTTGGAGGGATATACTGCCTAATTTATTTAAATGGAGACCTCTACTGTTGAGGTGACTAGTCACGGGCAATAGGACAGGTGTAGTGTTGTTAAATAAAAAGTTAGAAATGGTATTGTACTTACCCATGTATTATAATTATGTTTAGAAGATCAGAATATTCATAAATTCTTATTTTGTTTCATAAATAGTTCTTTAATATTCGAAACAAATTCCACATCTACTTTGTCTGCCGCCGCCATGTTTACTCGTCCCAATCTACATACTACACGGCATTGCCGCCCCTCCTGGCAAAATAATAAGCAAGCGAGAAAAATTAAGGAGAAAATAAGAGGGTAGGAACACTGTGGGCGTTTCGTGGGCGTTTCATCGCTCTGGGCGAATCAGCTTTCTCAATCTTGTATCACATGACTAATTCAAATCGTCATAGGCGGGAAGCAGCATTACACGTCATCCCTACGTCAAATAAAACGTTATAAAACGCGTCGTGGATACGCTTGTGCCATATATGGAAGTTATGGATACGTTTGTGCCATATATGGAAGTGTCACTGCATCCAGCTTATGACAACGATGTTCCTACCCTCTTATTTTCTCCTTAATTTTTCTCGCTTGCTTATTATTTTGCCAGGAGGGGCGGCAATGCCGTGCAGCATGTAGATTGGGACGAGTAAACATGGCGATGGCAGACGAAGCAGATATGGAATTTGTTTCGAATATTAAAGAACTATTTATGAAACAAAATAAGGATTTATGAATATTCTGATCTTCTAAACATAATTATAATACATGGGTAAGTACAATACCATTTCTAACTTTTTATTTAACAACACTACACCTGTCCTATTGCCCGTGGACTAGTGTTAATATTAGCGTTTTTAAGGAAGGGAATATTGTTCATATGACAAAGATTTTCTAAGGTGGAGTTGACTTGATTAACCTTGGTGGCTAATATCGGGCAATCATAAGTACTGTAAAGTTATAAATATCTCAAAATATACAAGTTTTCTTAGAACGACCTGAATATTATATGCTATATTTCCTGTATTTAGTCCCCTTCCCCCCTTCTAATTAACCCCAGTCTATTTTACATTTGAATATGAATGAAAAAATGCTCAAAGACTGAGTACATGATAAAGGGGTAAACGCCACACGACCTACAAAGTCGATGGGGGTAATGACTAGTATACACAAGCTGAGGAGGTCTATTTTAACTAGATTGTTTATCATAACTGCTTCACATTCATTGCGTATAATTGTTTTACTTTGTAGCTATGACTGGCACTTTTGATCTCGACTCAACGTTTGATTTGGAGACATTGGTATCTGGATCTCAGACGGGCGAAGGTTCAAGCTTAGAATGGGGTTTGGGCAACAATGGAGGAAGTGATAGCTAGTCATAAAGAGGCATAGCGCCATGTTTTTGCTGACATTCACATTTTGGTTCAATTTCTAACCTGCTAATGGATACACGTGGGCGTACGATATTGGGGTATTCTTTGCGGCCTGTGGACGAGGTTGTACATTTTGCACTTAGTGATATAATTACGTATGTAAAATCCATTTCGCACCAATTTTTTCTATAATATCCTTTACGCTTATACGAAAAAATAAGCAGCAATAATACGTACAATGGCGCGAGATGGCGTGAGCAAGGCGCTACGTCAGGTCGTTAATATTCTCGGAGACATGAATAGTTACGTGGGTTTGGTCATAAAGCATAACGTTTTGTTTTCGCGATTGTATTAATTAGCGAGCCACCTTAAAAAGGGGAAAAATGTAAATATACGATCGTCAGACGACCGCTAACCGCAAATAAAATTATTGAAATTATTATAATTTTAAGCTTACTTTAATTTTAAGCTTTTAGAAATATTTAAATAATTTTAAGTTTACAGAAAAGTAAACATGTAAAGTATTAGAACTAGTATGTACAGTATAATACAGTCGAACCCCTATAAGCGGACACCTCTCTTAAGCGGACACCTCCTTTAAGCGGACACATATCTCAGGTCCCATTCGGTTTCTTTAATAAAATACTATTATCATAACCCCTATTAAGCGGACACCCCTCTTTAACGGACGCGGACACCTTTCTGGAGGTCCCAATGGGCAAATCAACCTCTCTTAAGCGGACAGATGATTGTCTGATAAAATGTATTCAATATTCGACAGTAAATAACAATTGAGATCAATTTACATGGCCCATTGACAGTGACACACCAACTTGGCGCGAAGACATCAGAGCCAAGATTATTGAGGAAGTGACGAACGAGGACGGAGGACTGTGAGCCGCCAGCCATGATGATACTCAAATTACACACCTAATTACACACCTTTGCCTCCTGCTGTGTTTTTCTACTTACCCCTTTTAAGCGGACACCCCTTTTAGGCGGACACTTAGGCGAGGTCCCGAAGGTGTCCGCTTAATAGGGGTTCGACTGTATAAGCAGTATAGAAAATGAAACAGTATATAGACCTTATATAGCTCAATGGTTAGAGCGTCTGTCCGGTTATCAGAGGCTAGGTTACGCGTGGTTCGATTCGCGTTAGGGCTCAGACATTGGAAAAAAATGTGAAATCCATACTACGATGTCCATAGTATATCCATACTATTCCCATATTATATCCATTGTATGGAAATATACAATTACTATGGATAACCAAAATCCATTCTATTTTCTTAAGGTCCATACAATTTCCATTCTATGACCTATGGATTTTCAAAATTTTTAACAGTGAGAACTTCTCTGAGTATAGGCTTGATACGCATTTACACCAAATGTCATATATATCATGCACAAGCTACCAGAGCAACATACATATACAGAAATGCAGTTCTTAATACAAAAAAATCAACAAGACATGCATGCCAAAACATGCATGCCAAAACATGCATGCCGAGACTTGCAGTTAAAGTCAGTAGTAACACACATGATAATTGTGGTTAGATCCAAACGTACTATTATCAAGCAATCGATTAAAGTGAATACACTATATCAATCTTTCTTGACTTGTCAAAGGTCTTTGACACCATTAATCGCAAGATTCTGATTAAAAAAACTGGAACACTATGGTTTACGGGGAATAACACAACTATGGTTTGAAGATTATTTGAAAAATAGAAAACAAATAGTGAAATACGATCAAGTTAGGTCAAATGAAATAGTGATTTGAATCGGGGTCCCACATGGATCAATTCTTGGACCAACTCTATTTTTGCTTTACATAAATGACATTGAACAGCGCAGCAAATTAGTTTCGTTCATATTATTTGCTGACGACACTATAATATATATTTTATAGCAACAGCTGTCTTAAATCGCTTAATGTAATCTTGCAAACTGAAATTAACAAAGTTACAGAATGGTTAAACGTCAATAAATTATCTCTAAATATCCAAAAGACAAAATTCATTTTATTTAGATCTTCTAACAAAGATGCCCGGAATAATAGCTAAAATTAGACATTTCTTAAACCGAAATGCTGTCAAACTAATTTATGATGCACTAGTCTATCCATATCTGATTTATGGCAATTTAATTTGGAGTAGTACATACAAAACCCGAATTAATAAAATAATGAATATCCAGAAAACAATTGTACGTCTAATGACATTTAAGTCGTACTTGGAACATACTAAGGCTATATTCAAAGAATTACATATACTAGATATTTTTAAAATTAATTATTTAACTGCTTTATTTATGTTTCGATATCATCGTCTTAAAAATTTACCAGAATATTTTACTAACTACTTCGTTACAAACAACAAATTCATCAACATAATACGAGAAACGCATCAAAACTTTTTAAATGTTATAAGAGAACAAATTATGTAAAACACACTCTTTCAAATAAAGGAGTTGATGTGTGGAACAAATTAGAAACAAATCTGTATAAGACATAAGTTAATTAAGTTTCTATAATACCTTCAAGAAACTAATTAAGCAATTTACGAATACATAGATTCAGAAAACACACTTTCTCTATGCAGACAATGTCCATACATTGTCATTGTACAAAATAATACCATATAAAAATCTAACTATGGTATATCTCTTTATCTTAATATCGTAAACACTACAGTTTTTATCCTTCATACTTCAAATTTGTAAATATCTTTTATACCATATAAAACTTTTCTTCTGCATTATTATCTCCATTTAATAATTACTGTAAATAATAAAGTAATCTAAATAGGAACATGACTAGTGGCCTAGATATACAAAAGCCTGCGAAGGTTTTTAGTGGTTCTCTAGCTAAAATATTTCTTTTGTAATAATGTAATAATAATTGTATTGTACATGGGAAATTAATTTAAAAAAAAGGTTTTGGTAAAACTTGAATCTTATAATTGTACAATCTTCATTTAAATTGTATAGCGCTGGATCGTTAAATGTTTCTAGGTTATTACGGCCTTCGAATAAACCAACTGCAGGTATTTTAAATTTTATTCGTTTATATTTTCCTTTCATATATGTTATAACGTGATTTCCCTCAGTTAATCGGAATGCAACCAGCATGCAAATTTTGGCTAGTAGTTATATGTACAGATAAAAATTGTAGGAATAGTTATAAAAATATTGTCTATAATAATGAGTTTGTTCTGGGAATGAACGATAGTTCATGCCTTTTAGTGTATGAGAAAATTCCGGGAAGAGTTTTTGGTGTTCTTATATAGGTCATACTTGTTCGTCACCATGTCTGGTATGTACTTCCTGCATGGGTGTGTTTCGTCATTAATGATTTTCTCGTACTCGCGAATTGAAAGTTTATCCCGACGTTGTTCTAGAGATTGAAGAGAATCAGAAGGTAGACCCAAAATTTTCAGGCTTCTATTCTGGTGGGGCCGCATATTCCAAAACTGGTCTTAATTTGGATTCATAGCACGTCAAACCCACATTAGTTGGTAGATCTGCTCGACGACACTCTCGTAGGTAGAATAAGCGTTTGTTTGCCCTCCTTGCAATTTCGTCAATGTGGGTGTTCCATTTAAGGGTATTGTCAATCCAAAGACCTAGCAACTTGAATGA
>CACRXK020005429.1:0-15072 GCA_902702795.2 Paramuricea clavata
TTATATATTTTTTCCCAGCTAATTCCAGTTTTTTCTAACGGACCGTATCGCTAACCAACTCAGTTCATAAAACCATAGTGCTATTCTTTAAATCGATATCAAAATACGACATTTCGGCACACTCCTTGCCAAGATGGCGGAAATTGCAGGAGCTATTGGACGTCAGTTCCAGTCCCTTTCTATTGTTTTTGTCTGCGCGGTGGCTTCACTTTTTGGACTCAAGTTCTCGCTCCAGATATATATGGAGCTCAGTGGTCGAGGTGGCTTAAGATTTTGCTAAATGTCAATGACGTGTATATACTCAGTTCATCGTCAGATGACGTTATCCACCAAATATTATTAGGCGGAGTAGCTCTAAAATACAAAATCGCATTGTGTAAAATGAGAATCCTACCAACCTGGATTCATAGTAATAAAGATACCACACGACCATACAAGGTTGATTTCTCTTCCTTCAAATACAAAACGTGAGAGACCACTGGCAAGAGCGGAGAGAATTGATAAAATTTGCTGAGCTACCACAGACAATACTTCAATGTTGATACGATTGAACTCATCAAAACATCCCCAAGCTCCAGTCTGAAAATATTTTGGAGATTTAAAACGTTTTGAAGTAATTTCGAACAATGATGCATTGGGGCTTCGTCAGGATAAAAAGCCGATGGTTATTTTATTATCAACATTTTCTTGAAAACATCGATAAAGTATAACATAGTAATATATTCAGGAAACTTGGTTTCTTGGTTGTATAAAGAACTAGGGATCCAAGGAAAGTGCAGAGTTTCAAAGACGAACGCTATATTGACATGCTTATTAATTGAATAGTTTTTCAAGCGTGGTTTATAGCTTTAATCACATGTCGATATGACGTACAGTAGTAGCGCGCGTGACTGTTACAACAGTAAAAATGCTAAGATCTGGTTTAAATCTAATACTTTAAGATTAAAGAATGACGAGAGTTATGCAATATTATTTATTTCCTCATATAATATTAGTCACAGGGCATAATTTCTGTTATAATGTTGTAAAGTTTCCAATTGAAAATGACACTATATAGGGTCGCCGGCAACCTAGGTGACTTGTTTAAATCTGTGATTATTCCCACCATCCTTTTAGCGCCCATATTGTACACTTTGGCTTTTGTCTCAGTGACAACTTGAGAAAATAGCTGTATAAGATATGTTATAAATAATAAGCACTACGACGTTGTATTCCATTACAAAAAAGGAACATAAATCTAAAACACAGAAACGTAAATAAGAGGGGAAAAACTCATTAAAATGACGCATTTCATCCGCATTTTATCCCCATATCCGTTCCGTGAATCCGCATCCGCTTTCCGCATTTTAATCTAATTATGACGTGTTCACAATAACAAGTCTCATTGACCTTTGATATATTTCGAAGGTCACGTTGTTTCATGAGTCATTTTCAGCTTTTCGCATGTATTCAATAATGTAACTTTAGATTTCAATAGTTTCACAGTTATTGCAGTGTTTATATAGCAGTTTTGACAAGCTTTGATACAGATAGATTCTCGTAAGATCTGGTAGAGTTTTCGTTGCACTGAACACGAGTTTGCACCGTTGTGATATACACGTAAACAAAGATTTTCTCAATATTTATGTCTGAAATGTTTATACATTTGAAAACACGGTCTCGCTGCTTCCTAGCTCTGTATAATGAATATACCGTCGGCACTTAATAGAATGCCCGTAATGCAAAAAATCAATTTATATATTGCGTAGAATCTCAAAGATTTTCTTAATATTCATGCCTGAAATGTTCATACATTTCAAAAGACAAAACAACACTGTCTCGCTGCTTCCTAGCTTTGTATATTGAAATTGAATATACCGTCAAAATAATATCGGTACTTAATTGAATGCCCATAATGCATAAGTCATAACATCAATTTACATATTGCGTAGATTCTCAAAGATTTACTCGATATTCACGTCTATAAAAATGTTTATAATTTGAAAACAACACTGTTCGGCAGTGTCCCTCCTTCCTAGCATCGTCATTCGTCACGCCATCGTGATCTACAGCTTGATAGCACATGCGCATTTGCGCTGCTAAAGAAAAAATGGGTGTTCCGGGGGAAAGATCTTTCACACAACACGGAGAAGCAAATGTTATAAAATTGACAAAAATTTGCAATAACAACAATTCCTGGAAATTTTTGTGAACTTGGCAAAAGGACAAAATAAGTATTTAAAAAAGACAACTGAAATTGCCTAAATAACCTTCAAAGCACTGACTAAGTAGAATAAATCACCACGACGATAAATCGTATACACCCCCCGGAAAGTTTACTCTATGATATCTGATGTATGACAGATGTGAATTTTCGCCACTCATCACAATAGTGCACAGTTTCAAAGAAACTCTGCACTAAAAAGGTGGGAGATTAAAAACAGCTGGGGTGGCTTATTATATAAATGTCTTTCTCTAATATAGGGACTTATAAGACAGGGGAGTATTCTTGAGAGAGAGTGAGGGTTTAGGATAACTGTTGTACACAGAAAGAGTTGAAAGATCACCTGAGCAAGTCCACTGTACATTCTTCCCATAGATTTGTAATCCAATCCTTCTGAGCAATTAACAACAATCACATAACTTCCTAAAGCCTTGCCAAGATCTTTCACAGTCTCTGTTTTTCCTGTTCCCGCCGGACCTTTGGGACTTCCACCCCGATGTAAGTGTAAGGCTGTTGTTAGAGTCATGTAACATCTAAAAACATAATGTATGGATATGGAACCACGTTATAGTTAATCAGCTAAGTATTGCACAACACACATTTTTATGGAACTTAAAGGCAATTCTCCCTTTGATAGTGCAAGCTTAATATTGCTTGTTCCCCACAATATATCACCGTGTTACATATGGCATATGTAGTGGTGATTCATTGAACTCAGTAACACCTGAAATGCTTCGTCCAAACTTCAATAAGATGTCAAAGTTTAGAAGTCGTAACCAGGCAGTCAAGATAAAAATTCTCCACGACGACATCATCGACAACCATGCAGGCCCAAAATGACAGAAAATGAAGCTCAGGAAGACAATACTTTCAAAACTGATAATTATCAAATGAATTTGATATTTAGTTACTACCGTTATTACAAATTCCGTAATTTTACCAAAAAGATCGCATTCTCCAGAATTTAAGTTACATACACTGCATGGTCATACTTTAAAAAACAACCTATACTAGAAAATGATATACTTTACTAGTTACTACGTCCTCTAGGACATAAATGTATACCTGTCAGTTAATGGAGTGATAACCAGACGTCCAGAATTTCCAAGATATTCGTAACCATACTCAAATTCAGTGTTGGTCTGTTTTACTACACAGTTATCAATTTCCTGGAATAGAGTTAATGATTGTTATACATTACGTGATTTTAACGTTCTGTTTACCGTCATAGTTGCAAAGCTATACCTATAAAGTTACCTTTCCTAACTTCTCTATGAAGAAGACACGCAACTTCATGCAACGGCTGGACGCATACATGAAATTAAGTTTTTGCAGTTGGTTCGGCTAGACGTCACAGACTTGCTGCTCGGAATGAAAATATAGCTTCAGTTTATGTCTGAAACATAGCTACCTTTTTATTTTGGTCCTACAGTTTTAACTGCCTTAGTTTCAAGCATCGAAATAATGAAGACTTTCAGATAGTTTACTTACTCTTTCCCAATACAATCTCAATTGGCTGAGCCATTCAAAAGCATTCACATCATTACAGCCAGATTTTATAAGTTTCTCAATCACATCTCTTGCATGAACTTCTATAGTAACTAAAGCCACGATCTTCAGACGTTGAAGTTTTGTCAAATTACCACGGATCATTTCTGAAAATTTATTCAACATCGACACCTAGAAAACAATACCATGTTAAAAGCTGTAAGAAACTAAGTTAATTTTATTTGTACTGAACAGTTCTAAATCCTTCACCCTAGTATATAGTCTATAGTAAAAGTCGCTCTTATTGAAGAGTGAAAACTGGAAGCACTCTTCTCACATACGACATAGGCATAATTATATACGACTATATAGCAACAAAAAATTTGTCAACCGCGATCCTGCAACACAGTAAGTCCATAGCCTAGAGTGAAGAAATTTTAGAAGTTTCCTAACCATGTACGTCTACTAATTATGGTACGTCGCCACAACTGACCCCATGCAGATGGCCACTCGCGATAACTGATCGCAAAATTGAATGCAGTACCTGTTTCTTTTTTAAGCTTTTCAAAGCTTTTTTGTCGCCGCGTTCTTTACTGCTGGTCAGTGACTTTGTACAATCACTGGTCCACTGTAACTGACTTGATGCTATGATTAGCTAAATACAGCAAACATATACAAACAGTTAAGGGCCCGTTTACATTACACATAAATCAGATGGACAAAAACATTTTGTCTATATATTTTTACAACTTTAACCGTTTCCGAATTCGTCCCGGCCTAACGATAGTTGGTCCGGTCTCGCAAGCGGAACAATCTTTCAACCTGGTTTTATGTAAACAGTAACTACAGACAATATTATGACCGAACCGGAGTTGGGTTTTGTACTACCTGAAAAGAACACACTTAGACGTTTGGAGAAAAGACCGTTAGTCAGGACACTGTAATAAAAATAACTCTTTTGCTACCTACTTTACCCGAATAGTATTGAATGTTACCTGTCCAGCCCAATCTTTCACCCACTTATCTCTCTTGCTTGTATTCTTCTTGAGTGCAAGTCTACATTGTTTTAACATTTCTTTTAATGTCCATTTCATGCTTCGTTCTATGTCACATAACCAAGCCTACAAAAATTATCAAATGAATACAGAGCTTAAGCAGCTATATAAGCTTCACTTTCATTTGTCGAATGGCAGATGCCTGGCAAAGATAAATGGAAAACTGTAATGTAATTATTCTTTGGCACAACAAAAATGCAAATTGGGACAAGAAAACCCGGTGGTTTCCGTTCAAATGTGAAACACAATGATGACGTGTACATAAGCATGCAAATGACTTTCCATATGATATAATTAGCGACACAAAGATTAGGGCTACGATTGGAATCAGGGTTTAGTTCTGCAGTATCAAGGTTAGGATTAGGGGTAGTATTATAAATAACGTACGGTTAGGATTAGTGTTGCCAATATGGAAATGAGCCTAGTATATCATGCCACATTCGTGCAACGGTTGCGCGAAACTGCACGGTTGCTCCAGGAGGTACGCACCTACCAGAGAACTGAATGGGATTCTCAGATACATTCTAATTTAAATTTGTGTAATTGATTATTTGGCAATGTACTGGGTGCCCCCCCCCTCCCAAAAAAATACCCCCCACTATATTTGGTGGTATTATACAATGCTAGCTTTAGTGGAAATCACTATCCTATCCTTTTAATCCATTGATATTCGACTGATCAAAGTAACCAACCGTTTGCCTTCTAGAATCACTGAAAGTGGCAACAGCAATAAATTCTACCTTGTCCAAATATGCGAATATTTTACCTAAATAATCGGGAATGTTTTATGTACTATTTAAAAAACGAGCAGGAGTGTTTTATTAGGTTTAAAGCTTGCGCGCTCGTGGCTTTAGACCTAATAAAACACGACCTGCGAGTTTTTTAAACGACTTCAAAAACATTTGCATAATAAGTCAAATCTTTAAAAATCTTTATCTAAAAATCTTTATATAGTTTGCATAACAATGGTCTTTTGTTAAAGTGTTCTTTAGCTGGTATAAAGACGTATGCACGTGACTAATTTCTTACTCAAGATTGGATAATTGCTTCATGAATTATTAATGAGTTTTTGAAAGAATTAAAGAATTCAAATTATTTTCGACCAGGTTCGTCGTTATATACATGCATTTTTTATCCCCATCGGGGGTTTTCAATGACCGATTACATCATTTGAAAGTTGTTTCGTAAAATGCAAAACTTTTCACGTGGGGGAACACCCTGCATAGCCACAGTATATATTTGTTACTTGCTAAAAACATTGGTTGCATGGTGCTATATACAAACGGTAGTTTTCGCCACTTAAAAATACTGTATGTCCCCTCGCCTCAAATCTTTGGATCCTGTATGGATGTGATTTTTCAGGAATTAAACATGTCATGTAATGTCAGTTAACGTAATTATACACAATCCAGGAGACAGGACGATCCAATCCAAAGACGGCTAGTGCGATCTCTGTGGTGTAACCCACCATGTACAGTACCAACATAAGAAAATGAAAATGTCACAGAGGTTTGCCGCAATTCCCACCTAAAATACATAATTGTTTTCTTTTAAAAATCTATTAAAACTTAGTAAAGTACCTCGACAGGGCCATCCAACAACACAATTTGGCCAAATTCGACATACTCTCCATCGGCTGAGTACATACCAACAGCCTCCTTCTTTTGAGAAATTCCTCGCTACATAAAAACAGAAAACATTTAGACTATAGTAGTATAACAACCAAACTATCTATATTCTGGCTAGCTTTATAGGTTCTAAACAGTTGTACTCACAGGTGTAGTGTTACTACAGAATACAGGAGGCTAACTAACTCCATGTTATATCAGTTTTATAATTGTTCTCATTATATATAGAGGTATAGTAAGGGTCATCACGCAGGAGGACGGAGGACCCCCTATAAACTAAACTGCTCCTGATTATACGTCTAAATTAACCTGCGACGCAGACTCTGTTATACTAAAGAGGTATATATCATTTCCACTCCAAATTCCTTTCAGCTATGCAGTTCTAAAATGTTACCAAGTGTTACCCAGTGTTACCCAGTGTTACCAAATGAAGAAAGCTTCACTCAATGGATGATTCCAGCTAGACGAAATTTTGATCTAGACAAGAATTAAGAACGAAATCCATTACCATGCTGGAAAGAGCGTCTTAAAATATTGAGTAAAATTGCAAAGCTTCGTTGCGAAATGTTGTAAAATGAGGAAAATATAGCCCCGTGACGTTCGCAAATTTTGTATATACAGTATTTGCATTACGCCAGGGAAAAATAACCATTTTTGAGAAAAGTGGTTGTTTTTACAGCGCGTAATACAAATACATACAAATTTGGGAATTTCACAGGGCTATATTTTCTTCATTTTAAATCATTTCGCAACCGATATTTGCAGTTTTACTCATTCTAAGATGCTCTTTCTAGCTGCAGTGTTGGATTTCGTTCTTCTTGCCAGTAGATCAAAATTTAGTCTATAGCTGAAATCACCCATTTAGTTTGTTTGTAATGGAACTCTGTCACTCAACTGTCCTGCATGTAGAGGTCCACTATATGGAGCACCCAAACAAAATCAGCGGTGTGGACACAATCTTCTCACATGCGTAAACAATACCGTATATACGCTGTAGTTTAGTTAGCTTCTTGTATATACGTGTATTCTGCATGTGAGAAAACACCAAAACACACAAATACCGTTAAGTAAAGAGATTATACCTTTGTCATTTTCAATGTTTTAATGTTATCGAAGCACTTCTTTAGATGTGGCTGGACCTTCAAATCAAACAAAGAAAGAAACAACATTTATATTAGCATTCCCAACATAAAGATGAGTGTGCAGGCGTTGTTAAATTTATTTCTAATAGTAATAGATTTGCTATTTATGAAGAGGTTACAGAAATATTTGTATCACGGGGGGGGGTTAACTTTCTTACTCAAGATAAAATAATTGTGTCAATAATTTTAACTTGAATAATTGACGAGAGGTTGTGTCAAAATCAATCCAATAATGCAACTGCCTGATTGCAAAATTCTGGGCATCAATTCTGAATGGATATACGTACTTATCAAGTATTTATATTAATAACGAATGAATCTTCGCGTATTGTACATTTAATTTATGTAATTTTGACCATTCCCGGAAATGGCTGGTGTGAAATGATAAGTATAATAATAACAAATCACTCACGGCATCAGGGTTCTTTGACTGGCCAAGGATTTCAAGCAAATCATCATTAGAAAGGAAATAAAATCTGGGAAATATCTGTCGTTTTGTTTCAAGATACATATCCAGTGATTTCTGAATCTCTTCCAGTTTCGTGTTCATTTCATTAAGTGTGTCCAAGAGACCTGAAGGTAAATGTACAAATAAATGCGGTTTTCAAATTGCAAACCACATTAAGTCTGGTTTTCAGATATCGCAATTCATTGATCGGTGATCAATCCTTCCAGATAGACAAAGAATTTTATACACCAATGACCAATGACAATAGAGCTACAGTAGTTGAGCATCGCCGATGAGTAGCGACATGAAAACCAGGCTTTAGAGAGCTTTGACTACGAGAACGACACATTGTACGACACAAGTACGATGTTACTGCAAGTACAGAATTACGCCATGACGATCTGTCGTCATCATTAGCAAGCATGCAGTGACGACAGAAAGCGTATGGACCGACTGGCACACAAATTGACAGATACTGTAGTCAAATTTAATCTCTGTCAATATTTCGTCTTACCACAATAAAAAAAATTCGTAACAACAGACAAAAATATATTAAACTTAACCTTCAACAATGAGCATGCACTCATCCCCGCCCCCCAAGAAGCAGTTGACAATGACACCCTCCCCTTCTAAATTAGCATGAGCCTTGATCCACCATTACTACCATCATATTATAAATAGACTATAGCCGCACGAGCCTGGATCTGTTTCCCCCGTGAAAATTATATAGCATCCTTTCTATAATATCTTTAATATTTTATAACTTACCAGCATAATGGGTTCCTCTAAGAGCATTAGGATCTTTATTCAATCGTTGCATGATAATCTAAGAAATATATACAAGATGTAAATCGCGTTGCTAAAGGTAGAAACGTTTGAAAAATACGATATCAGTCGGTTACATTGTAGGCTTGTTAATTTTACCTTCCATTTATTGTTGACATCATCAAACTCCGCAGATTCACGTGGTAGTTGCTTACGGATGTCCTCGCCAAGGAAAATGTTCTACAAGTATAGAGATCGATACTCATTGCATGGTTAAAGTTGACTGCATAATAAGGGGAACCAAAATCTGTTATAACAAATTCAAAAAGAATGTTTTAACTCATTCAATGTGTCAACAAAACTCGGAAAAGAAACTTGGAGAAAATATACGTGAACATTTTGCCCTCAGATGTCTATATAGAGCTCATGCACGCCGGGTATAGACAAGGTATAGGCCTCAGCGTCAGGTGGTTTAGAGCATAAAATATTTGTGTAAAAAAGAAAATGTTCCACAATCTTGTTGCTAAGATAAATGTTCCTTAGGATCATGGATTCTGATATTCGATGTTCTTGATTCGATGTTCATGAGGATTTCATGAACTACGCACAGTTACTTCGCTTGACTTTTCTTTTCTGCTTAATTGGTAACGTACAATACATCAGAGGTACAGTATCCCAAAAGGCAAGACGTCTCAGCGACTACAATTATGCATAGACTCTTTTTATCCAGGGACCAGTTGTACGAAGGCTGGATAGGGCTTTCAACCTGATAGCTTCCTATCCTTCGTAGATCATGGTTTACTAGAGTTCGTTTAACTTTTAAGCGTTAGATATTTCTGTGGAGAAGTTATGATTTACCTCGAGGTACATCCACTGTCTTTGTACTGTCAAGATCATTTCTGTAACTTCTAAGATTAATGAAAGGGTTCTTTCCCATTTATCCACCTTAGAGTTTTAGAAAACAAAATGGTCACCTTCAAACAAACAGTGTCTAACGAATACAAGTTTTTAATATAAATTAAATGAAATTATCAATACTGGTCCATCGCACCAATGATTCATATTAGCCTTTTATAACTTAGATCTTCTGGGGTGGTGCGTCTATGAACGTCCCACAGAAAGTAAGCATGCACCATATGATCATGAAATATTTATATTCATTTACGAGGTTTAGGAATTTTGGCACAACTAACGGTGTTAATGGAGGGTGGACCCCTCCGAATTATCTCTCTGACTCACTCTATCGTATTGGTTTACTGGCGTACTGCCCTGTTTTATCACGATCTGCAACGACTTATGCTATGTCAACTCAAGCTGAAAAAGGAATCTCAAAAATAAAATGTCAAAGTTCGATCAAAGATTATGGTCGACATAAAGAAGCAAGTGAAAGCTCCAGATGTTACAAAAATCATAATAGTGCATGTAGTTCTACAAAAGGTGCTGAAAATATGAATACCTCGTTTTCAAAAGCTTTGACAAATCGCGAAGCTTTCATTGTTGATAAAGTAACTTGATTATCTTCCAACACCTGAAACACCTCTTCTGTACCTCTAAACAACAAAAGTAAATCTCGGGTTTCATATGACGTCACGTGGGGGCAAGAGTCTGTGTCATGGGTAAAGGACGGCTTTTATACTGTCTTTTATATTGTTTTATGTTGGCTTTTATTATAGTCGGATAACTCATTTACATAAAATGCGTTGACAGCCATTTTGTTCCTTTGTTGTTTTAGTTACCTCGGTTCAATGATTGACCCCCACTTGAGTCAAATTATGCTAAAAATCACGTGACTGAACATTTTATACATGAACATTTTAAACAGTACTAATATATATACTGGGACGGAAACGCTATCCATAGTATAGAGATTGATTAAAAAATGCTTAAAAAACTATGAAACTACAGGTAGGGACCTCACATGTACAATTAATTTGGATTTATAGCAATTTAGCAAATAATTTTAGCAAATAATTGATGAGATGACAGATTTACCTTAGCTTGAAATGACCACGATCTTTGTAAGGTTCAATGTCAAGCACAATTGTCTCCCAGGCTGTAGATATTTGGTGTAATGCCTAGAAAGACATTCATAATAGAAAATGGTGATACCTGCATACATATTTACTTACCAATGATTAAAATATATTAAATAGTTTAATCACTCATTCAAAAGACGCTACTGCTGTAGATTTAAGTATGTTATCATGCCTGAATAAGCTTGCCACACTCTAAAAACATCCTGGTTAAATTTGTTTCTGGTTAACCTGGCATTAACTTATAATATTCCTGGTTAAATTTCCGGCTTATTTTACCTCAATTCCTACCATAGTCTGGTAAATGTAACTAGGAATCACGGTTGTTTATCCACCTAATACAGTCTGGTTAATTTAACCAGGATGTCCTGGTCAAATGTAGCTATGGTGATTTTAGAGTGAATGCCTAAACAAGCTCTATCTACAGGAAGAGGGTTCGATATCCAATATTTCGTAACGATTTTCGCTGGTTGTTACCGCTGTATGGTTATAGCTATAAAACGGGATGTTATTGATTCAAATCTCTTCCGCACAAACACTGCAGATCGTAAAAACTGTGATCCTTTCGAAATTTATGATTTCTCGTGTAAAACTGTTAAGGCTTTCCATCCACCTTAAGGTTGTAAAAATATAAACTCGATCAAACGTGTACGCGAATGTGCACTTCTTTACCAGTATATCATTGGTCCTACCTGTTCTATAGACAATTCCTTGGTTGCAGCCGAGGAGACGTCAGATATCTGTGATGCATATTGATCAAAACCAAGAGTAATGATGTGCTCCAAAGTAAAATCACCTACAATCAAATATTAGGCCACATGTGAAAACACAGAGAACAAGAGTCGCCTAGATGGGGGCAATGCAACAAAACTCGAGATCACCGCGAAGGCGGTGAGGAGAAACTTACCTGGGTCCCAGCCTGACACAGTCATAAGGCTGGCATATCAGTTGGAGTCCCCTCTCAATTTGGGGGCATCTTTCAAGTTGGGCCCCTCTCCTATGTTGGGGCCCTCTCCAGGGGCGTAGGAACCGGGGGCAGGCCCCCCCCCCCAAGTTTTCCAAAGTGCCCTTTTTCCGGGTGCAAAGTGCCCTTTTCTTGCATGAAAAATATCATTAAGATTGCATTTTTTGCCCAAAGGGCACTTTTTAAAACTTGAATTTATGTTATTTCCGGAAAATATGTTCATTTCCAGGAAAAATTTCATATATCCGAAAATTTTTTTGGTGGAAAAAATGTGATATATCCGGAAAATGTTTTTTGGTATGTCCGGAAAATTTTTTGAGATGACCTCCCCCCCGTCGCCAACATTTCCGGGAAAAAATTTTTAGATGCCCTTTATTATTCGAAAAGTACCTCTCAAAGTATGCCCCCCCCCAACTTTTAGAAGCTTCCTACGCCCCTGGTCCTCTCTTACGTTAGGTCTCTATCTCTGGTCGGAGTTTTCTCTCAAATTAAGGCCCTCTCTCTCAAATTAAGGCCCTCTCTCTCAAATTAAGGCCCTCTCTCTCAAGTGAACCCTCTTTCAAGTTGTGGCACTCTTTCAAGTTCAGGCACTCTTTCAAGTTGTGGCACTCTCTCAAGTTGGAGCCCTTTTTCAAGTCCTCTCCTAAGTCGGGGCCCTCTCCTACGTTGGGGCCCTCTCTTGCGTTAGGGGTCTCTATCTTAAGTCAGGGTTCTCTCTCAAATTAAGGCCCTCTTTAATGTTGGAGTCCTCTTTCAAGTTCGGCCCTCTTTCAAGTTTCGGCACTTTCTCAATTTGGGACCCTCTTACGTTAGGACTCTGTATCTCAAGTCGGGGTTCACTCTCAAATTAAGGCCCTCTCTAATATTGGAGCCCTCTTTCAAGTTCGGCCCTCTTTCAAGTTTCGGCACTTTCTCAATTTGGGACCCTCTTGCGTTAGGGCTCTTTATCTCAAGTCGGGGTTCACTCTCAAATTAAGGCCCTCTTTCAAGTTGGAGCCTGTCTCAAGTTGGGACCCTTCGGCTTCTTTCCTAGTTCCGTGGCCCAGTAGAGAGTCACAGGATAAATTTTCCTCGGAAAATTTCCCGCGAACACTCTTCACATTTCAAGTCGAAATTCATGTTTAGTATAGTTATACAGTACCTTGTTCATCAAATGGTTTCTGAACATGTTCTTTAATCTGCGTCCAATGACGATCTCTCATGGCAGGATTTTTCAAATCTTGGATTAATGGCATTGTTCTTTTAAATTGTTCAATCCTGCCTTTAATAGAGTCACAGATCTCCCAATTTCGATCCTTGAAAACAAATTACAGTAAGTACACTCTTCAATGTCCAATGCTATTAACATCACAGTCAAGTAAGCACAGGCTACGGCATTTCCAGATTCGCACAACAGGGTGTAGCAAAAAAACTGCAACCCTATAATTTGCATAACAGCCACTCCTAATTAGCATTTCACTGCCTGTGCAACTTATTATGCTCTTAATTAGCATAGAATGTCGTCCATTAAGTTCAAATTTCTCCTAAAATACTGTTCAACAAAACCTCCAATACAGAGATTGCAAATTGTTGCATTAATTGCGATGTCTGGATATGCGGTAAAGTCCTCATAGTCGGATTTGACATGAATTATTTCAGGAAAATTTCTAAATTTTGAATGGTTAAGAGCAGTGCAATTTTCTTGAAGTACAATCACGCAAAAGAAGTAATTTGGTCTAAATTTCATTTTTAAATTTGTATAATTTTCGTCATTAGCCCCTCAACGTATTTTTCCCATATAATCACACTCGTGCAATTTCGAATAACACACACCCGTGCGTGAGCTTTTGCCTTTCAGACTCGTGCACTTTTGATGGCCCTTGAAAAAGTTTTTACTCGAAACCATGCTGTTACTTAGTACACATGCACACCTTAACTTCTCTGACAACTTTATTAAGTTTCTTTAACAGCACTTGCGCAGTGGTTTCCATTTCTTCAGTGATAAGGTCAACAAATTGTCCAGTTTTCCATGAGTCCCACAATTCCTCCCATTCCTTGGTAATATGCCATATTTGATCTAAATGTTCCAAATCTTTCTCAATCTGTTGAAGTTCTTTTGAAGATGGTTGTTCAATCTTGAAGATGTTAAGTCCTCTCTTCAAGTTCGCCTCTTGTTCTTTAAGGTTGTTCACGTTTGTTTTGTAATCATTAACATCTTCAAGTGCCTGAGTAAATGTACAGAGAAAATTGTGAAAACAAAAAGCATATATGATAGGTTTCACTATGAACGCTAATGTAGCTACAGCAAGATTTAGTTGCTCGTATGGGCTAACAACGTATACTGTTGAGTGCGTTGACCACAATTTGCAGCCGCGCAATAATTACTGAAACGTTATATAATTTGGGATAAGTAACAGATACAGAATTAGTGGCCGTGTTGCATCAGATATACAAACACGAGCGGAATGCGAGTAAGAGTAATGTCGGTAAGACAATATGGATGTGGGCCTAAATGTCTAGAAGGGAGTCGGGGGAGGTTCTGGTTCTGAAACGTCTTACTTTTTTAATCTTCATTAAGCCCTCAAGCTGAATAAATGAATGAGTTACTGTAGCTGCATAGAAACACTCATTCATGATATACTTCAACTGTGCAGCATAGTTAGCCTCCTCCTCCTCCTCGACCTAGGTGACACATGAGATGCCTGTGGGGCCGAGGCCGTTATACAGTATACCTTCTAACACTTGGTATCCTCAGCAGTGCGTGAATAACAAAGTATGAAATACTGAAATGTATATTCCCTTACCCTCTCTGTTGAGATTTCACTGTTAAATGGACCTCTGTTGTGAAAATCGTCAAGAAGAATAGAGACAGTTTTCTTAAATTCTTCTGCAGACAGAAGTAAACCAGATTTAAATTTCTCTTTACTTTTCTTCAACATGATGTCACTATCCATGAGACATTGCTGGAATGCATACCACTCCCCGTTCAGCTCATCAAGAACTTTCTGTATCTGAGGGAGAAATATATGTTCCAGGTTATTTTATTCTTAAAGAAGCGAAACAGTGGTTTACGCGTATATGCCTTTCATCTCAGCTACGGCAGGGCTTGACAGACGATCTGTCTGTTGCCGTTAATTCGCCGAAATCACCCGTCTCTAGTATAAATTGAACGAATCAATGCCGTAAATCTTCTGTTATGTCCCCTCTCAAACACGACCCTTTCTAATAGTCCCTGTCCCTTTTTTAGTAGATATTACACCTCCTCGATCTTCACAACAAAAAACACACATGCATGCTGATTAAGTGGTCAGAACGTTCATGTTCTTACTGCAGTTCTTACTTATCACGGCGTTTCGGCTGCATCGAC